>JBBDGP010000647.1:1800000-2085000 GCA_037952835.1 Lithobates septentrionalis
ACTAAGGCTAGTAGCATAAGGATCAAAAATAGTAAATGTTGACTATTTTAAGAGAGAGTTTAGTTCCCCTATTTAATGGCATACTGCTAGTGATCTTTCTCAACGAGAAACCCGATGGATATACCTTTTTAGATGTCTTTTCCCGGGGGGTTTAAATATAGAATTGGACCTCAACTGTTTTATTAATGATTTTTGAGCAAACAGTTGAGGTCCTTCTATACAAGTCACCCTAATCTTAAATATAGAGAGGTTGAGAATCTTTAACACCAACGCAATCATGAGATCTCCTATAAGAGGGAGTGACAAGTAGGGAGGGGAGAAGGTATATGATAGCATATTGCACTTTAGTAATTTCAGAAAGGGAATCTGAGATAAGAAATGTGTGTCGTCAGGGTTCATTTAGGATGCCCAGGAGATACAATAACCTGGGATGGACCGTATTGGGTTAAGTTTCTTATTTACTTTTTTATTTATTTTTTCAACCATTCAGTTTTAATGTTAATTACAATATTTTTATAGTATTAAAATTTTATAATTTTTTATAAAATGTTTTATAAGATGTCACTCTGTACCTGCAATATAGAACATACGCGAGTATGATTGGTGGTCTGCACTGTCTATAAGATGGCTTTGCAGGACTACCAACCAGTTCCTTTGCTGATATATAATGGCATATTTAACATTTGCAGTAACAGATGATTTTAAATGTATGTTGACTTTTGCACACAAAGCAATGTATACGTATGGTGCGAGCGGAGACACGGGTAGTGCGCAGGCGCGGTGTCATCATTACCGTGCGTCATACGAGAGGGGGGTATTTAAGACAGATTGCCAGATAGTTTAGCCAATCCCATGAAAAAGTCCCTTGTGGCGAAACATGTCGGGGCGTGGCTACGAGGCAATCTGACGCGCTAGACGTAGGACGCTGTGACAGGAGGCGCCATACGAGGAAGCGGGGAAGCGGCTCCAGGAGACTCGGGGGAATGGGTGAGAGTGTTACCGAACACCTAGCTGCCTGGGTCCGCCGTGACCACCATACGTCCGTCTATAATTTGGAGAGTGTTGTTTTTTTTTTGGTGATGACCATGTTTGCTGTGCTGTTCTGCTTGATTCAAGTTTATGAAATGTGAGTTCAATGGTGGAGGAGAGTGTTGCTTTTATTAAAGTTTATTGCGTTACTGCACTATTGGATCGCTTTTCTTTTTTTCATGTGGAGAGTACCCTTGTGTATACACTCTGGACACCCAACAGGGATTGAGTGGAGGTTATCACTGTACCCCTTACTGTGTGGGAATAGCCTGTGAGCCGAACACGAGAGTGTAAGGCAAAAGTAGCTGGTGAGTTTGCTCGCTGAAGGGGAGTGGAGATCACATTTCACAGCGGTGTGGTGGAAGATTTTTTTCACTGAAGATCTATATCATATTATTTATGAATCATCACTTACATCACTACGTCACTGTTTATTGGACTTTTTATGTTACTAATCTAATATATACTGTATGCATCTGATAACACTAGATTATCTTAAGAGAGTGAGACTTAATAGTTTGTCACCTTTTAGTTTATTATTATATATACACATACATTCATGTTTTTGTTATTTTAGCGCTGCTATTTGATTTCACTTGAGGTAAGGGCAGGTTATAGTGAATCATTTATTATTTTTGCACTGTTTGAATTTTAAGCAGCAGCTGTCAGTGAGGTTTAGGTCTGTGAGCGCAGCGTTTGGCACATAGGAAGGGGCGGTGATCCTGTGGACCATATTAAGTGACAGAGTTATCAAGTATATTAACGCGTGCAGCCATGGAAGTCTTTAATTTTCTTGCCAATAGACAAATGAATCCAGATAATATTTTTTCAGCTAATCAAGAAAAGGCTGAAAATGATGAGGATGTGTCCGGCATGCTCAAAAGTTTAGAAAGTCTGCTGGAAAAACAGATTAAGACTTGGTGGGATGTTTTTACATTTTCACATTACCAAAAAGAAAAATTGATTTTTAGGAGCTTGAGGTGGGATGTGCCCCCCCAAGATGGTCTTGAGGACCAGTGTTTTATGAATGAATGGTTGGAATTTTTTAACAGAGTGGGGAGGGAGTTACAAGATCTGGTACTCACTAGGAAACAAGTTAAATTGGGGAAGCTCAATGAACAAATTAACAACATTCGTAGCAAATTAGAACCAATGAATGAGTCAAACCAGATGAAGGAATTTAATAATAATATGAAAAAGAAACTTGAAAAAGTTGACCGAGACACACAAAGGAAAAAAGTTAAAAAGTATAATAGGGATGCGGCGGACTTTAAGAACAACAAGATTTCTGCATGGCAGACCCCCACCCCAGGGACTAATGAGGGTCCCGTACCAGCTAAAGGAAACGGGAAAGCAATTAGTGCCCCTAAAGTAGATCAAGGTAAAAAAGCTGATAATAAGAAGGGTGGGGATAGGTATGAACAGGGTACATCTGGGCATACTTATAACAATTATCCCCCTACACAACATAGAGGGAACCAACTGAATGATTATTATGGCTCACCTAAACCCCCTCAATCGATGAGAGGGGGTCAATACGTGAACTACAATCAGGATGATTGGAAGGGCCCCCAAATGGAGAGATCCAACTATGGAGGGGATCAGTATAGACAACAGAACTATGGCAACCATTATCAGTATCAGCCACCGAATTATGGAGAGGGGAGAAGCCCCATACCAATCCATAATAGATATCTGTCCCTGGAGGGGGATTATCATGCACCCCAACATCAAGAGCAAGGCCCCCCACCTTTTTTAGGCCAGCGAGGGAGGAGGGGGAGAGGAAGGGGAACACCGAGAGGAAAGAACTATCCAACATACAACAGGGAAGGGACGAAGGGACCACAGCCGTATACAAACAGGGCAATGGGACCATTTCCAGGAGGCGAAGGGGCTGTCGGGCAGGACGATGGCAACAACCCAAAAAAGAGATTGAGGGACATGTAAATACGGGTATTTACAATTTAAGTGAAGTAACACTAAATGCCAAAGAGATGAACATTTTAAATTTGGGCCTTAAATGTGCTCCGAGGAGGGTGCTAAATAAATTTGGAGTGTACATTGACACTCATAAGTTTATTAGATCTCTCAATATCAAAAAATATTTCCTCAGTCACCCAGTAGTTTCTGCTCACAATGCCACGCCTTCTTCTAATAAAGTTGACAGTGGCCTGAGGAACAAGTCGTTATTCAATCACCAAAACTCTAATAATCATTATGTTGAGGTATTAAAAAATCTAGTTTTGAAAGATCTAGATACCATCAAAGTGAAAGAGGAAGTGAATCCGAAGTATATTAATGAAGGAATCAGGTCACTAGAGAAACGGAACAATATTATTGTACGTCCGGCTGACAAGGGAGGGGGGGTTGTCATTTTGGATAAGTCCTTTTACCATGGACAACTTTCAAACATGCTTAATGACCGCTCCACATAGAAAGATTAACCACTGACCCTACTGAGAAATATAGGGAACAATTAAACTCACTTGTTGAGTGGGGTTATGCTATTAACGCCCTGAATCTCAGAGAAAGAAAGTACCTTGTCCCTAGTGCGTGCAGGATTCCAGTTATATATACACTTCCCAAAATCCACAAGGATGCCAAATTACCCCCAGCGCGCCCGATTGTAAACGGGATAGGATCTGTCATGGCAAGGTTGGGAGAGTACCTAGACAGGTTTCTCCAGCCAAGTGTAAAAACCACGAAGGCGTATCTGAGAGATACCACTGACCTGCTCCAAAGATTAGGGGAGATCTGTTTGAATCCTGCTGCTGATATCCTTTTAGTGACAGCAGACGTGTCCTCATTATACACGATCATTCAACATGAGGATGCCTCTTTGTCATTGAATTGGGCCCTGAGCAGGAGAGATGACATTCCTGACATGCAGAAGAGATTTGTGGGCCAGGCCCTAAACTTCTGCATGTCACACAATTACTTTTGGTGGAATGGGCACTTCTTTTCTCAGCAGGTTGGCGTGGCTATGGGGGCTAAGTTTGCCCCCAGCCTCGCCAACCTGTTCATGGCCGAGTGGGAGGACAGATTCATCTTCAGCAAGTCTTCCCCAGTTGAAATTCTATCGAAGGTTCATAGATGACCTCCTGTTCATCTGGGAGGGATCTAGGGACTCTGTCAATGAATTTTTAAAATACCTCAACACCAATAATAACAATATTAAATTGGAGGCCCAGATTAGTGAGTCTTGCATTAATTTTTTGGATGTGACCATTGAAAGGAAGGAACAGTCTCTGGTGACTAGTGTATACTTTAAACCGACGGACCGGAATAGTTTTTTATCCATCAGGAGTGGTCATCACCCTGTATGGATAAAGAATATCCCGAAGGGACAATTTTTGAGTGTCCGCCGGAATTGCACTGAACAAGGGAAGTATTACACGCAGGCAAATGTCTTAAAGGAGAGGTTCCTTCAGAAAGGATACTCAGGAAAGTCCATGGATGATGTCATAGAGCGGGTTGCTAATATACCAAGGGAGGACTGTTTGAAAAATAAAGAAAGGATTAGATCCGAGGAAAAACACCAATGGAGCTTTATATCGAACTATCACAGTCAGTATAGAGAGATAGAGACCATTTTCAAAAAAAATTGGTACATACTCCGTAGGGATCGACATCTAGGAGAGATGCTACCAGAAATCCCCAAGTTTATTTACAGGAGGGCCCCCAACTTTGGAGACAAAGTGGTAAGAAAAATTCTTGACCCTCCAGGTCGACCATCAATTAAAATTAATCTTTTTTCCATGTAATAAGTGCATATGTTGTAGAACAGTGAGAAACAGGAGCAGGAGCATGAAGAGCATCACTAACCAAGCAAATGAGACATTTGAAATAAAAGAGTTCATTACATGTAACTCATCATTTGTGGTGTACTTGATGTGGTGTCCATGCGGCCTGTTTTATGTAGGACGCACGAAAAGACTACTGAGGGTGCGTATTTCTGAGCATTTAACCAATATAAAAAATGGTTTTAAGTATCACAGCGTGTCCCTCCATTTTAAGGAATACCATAATCAGGACCCCAGTGTATTACAGTTTTGTGGGATAGACATTGTATATCCATCATGGAGGGGCTCAAACAGAATAAGGGATCTTTCTCAACGAGAAACCCGATGGATATACCTTTTTAGATGTCTTTTCCTGGGGGGTTTAAATATAGAATTGGACCTCAACTGTTTTATTAATGATTTTTGAGCAAACAGTTGAGGTCCTTCTATACAAGTCACCCTAATCTTAAATATAGAGAGGTTGAGAATCTTTAACACCAACGCAATCATGAGATCACCTATAAGTGGGAGTGACAGGTAGGGAGGGGAGACGGTATATGATAGCATATTGCACTTTAGTAATTTCAGAAAGGGAATCTGAGATAAGAAATGTGTGTCGTCAGGGTTCATTTAGGATGCCCAGGAGATACAATAACCTGGGATGGACCGTAATGGGTTAAGTTTCTTATTTACTATTTTATTTATTTTTTTCAACCATTCAGTTTTAATGTTAATTACAATATTTTTATAGTATTGAAATTTTATAATTTTTTATAAAATGTTTTATAAGATGTCACTCTGTACCTGCAATATAGAACATACGCGAGTATGATTGGTGGTCTGCACTGTCTATAAGATGGCTTTGCAGGACTACCAACCAGTTCCTTTGCTGATATATAATGGCATATTTAACATTTGCAGTAACAGATGATTTTAAATGTATGTTGACTTTTGCACACAAAGCAATGTATACGTATGGTGCGAGCGGAGACACGGGTAGTGCGCAGGCGCGGTGTCATCATTACCGCGCGTCATACGAGAGGGAGGTATTTAAGAAAGATTGCCAGATAGTTTAGCCAATCCCATGAATAAGTCCCTTGTGACGAAACATGTCGGGGCATGGCTACGAGGCAATCTGACGCGCTAGACGTAGGACGCTGTGACAGGAGGCGCCATACGAGGAAGCGGGGAAGCGGCTCCAGGAGACTCGGGGGAACGGGTGAGAGTGTTACCGAACACCTAGCTGCCTGGGTCCGCCGTGACCACCATACGTCCGTCTATCATTTGGAGAGTGTTTTTTTTTTGGTGATGACCATGTTTGCTGTGCTGTTCTGCTTGATTCAAGTTTATGAAATGTGAGTTCAATGGTGGAGGAGAGTGTTGCTTTTATTAAAGTTTATTGCGTTACTGCACTATTGGATCGCTTTTCTTTTTTTCATGTGGAGAGTACCCTTGTGTATACACTCTGGACACCCAACAGAGATTGAGTGGAGGTTATCACTGTACCCCTTACTGTGTGGGAATAGCCTGTGAGCCGAGCACGAGAGTGTAAGGCAAAAGTAGCTGGTGAGTTTGCTCGCTGAAGGGGAGTGGAGATCACATTTCACAGCGGTGTGGTGGAAGATTTTTTTCACTGAAGATCTATATCATATTATTTATGAATCATCACTTACATCACTACGTCACTGTTTATTGGACTTTTTATGTTACTAATCTAATATATACTGTAAGCATCTGATAACACTAGATTATCTTAAGAGAGTGAGACTTAATAGTTTGTCACCTTTTAGTTTATTATTATATATACACATACATTCATGTTTTTGTTATTTTAGCGCTGCTATTTGATTTCACTTGAGGTAAGGGCAGGTTATAGTGAATCATTTATTATTTTTATACTGCTAGTGATAGGTCCTCCTTAAGGAGTCATCAGGAGTCTATTGGACCCCTAAAGTCACCTGTGCACTCCACTGCAGCAAATCAAGCGCAGATCATGCTTGAGTAGCTGCTTCCCCGTCCACAGTTGTCAGGGAATGATAGCATTGAACACGGAAATGATGAAATGCTCATCAGTTCCTATTCCCTTCACCAGAGAAAGAATCAGCAAATGGAAGTTCACTGAGCTCCTTCCACTCTACCTACTTGCCAATATCTACCAGGCCTGGTGGGGGGTAGTGTAGAGGATTTCTTTCTGTTCATGGTGGAAGTGATCAGGCAGCTTTACAGTAGTGTTGGGTGAACTGTACGGGCCTAACAAAAGTTCAGCCTGAACATCGCCTGTTTGGGTATTCGTCAAACACCCACATTTTCTGTGCCTTCAGCGGGATGTTCGCCTGCCAAGCACACAGTCAATATGTTGTTAGGAGCAGGGCCAAAAAGCCGGCTGTTGTGTCCTTAACCACAAATGAGTCATTAACTGCCAGCGGGCTTCCCTGCTGACAGCTGAAAGAAAAAAAATTGCAGAGAATACAAAATAAAAAATAAAAAATGGTGTGAGGCCCCCCACAATGCATACCAGACCCTTTTCTGAGCACACAGCCTGGCAGGCCAGGAAAGGGGGGGTGAACGAGCACCCCCCCCCTCCTGAATCATACTAGGCAACATGCCCTCAACATAGGGGGGTTTGTGCCTTGGGGCAGGAGGGGCTCTGCCCCATATGGGGGGGCTCTGCCCCATACCCCAAAGCACCTTGCCCCCATGTTGATTGGGACAAGGGTCTCTTCCCAACAAGTTTAGTTCCCCTATTTAATAGCATACTGCTAGTGATAGGTCTTCTTTAAGGAGTCATCAGGAGTCTATTGGATCCCTAAAGTCACCTGTGCACTCCACTGCAGCAAATCAAGCACAGATCATGCTTGAATAGCTGCTTCCCAGGACACAGTTGTCAGGGCATGATAGCTCTGAACATGGAAATGATGAAATGCTCATCAGTTCCTGTTTCCTTCACTAGAGAGAGGATCAGCAAATGGAAGTTCATTGAGCTCCTTCCACTCTACCTACTTGCCATTACCTACAAGGCCTGGTGGGGGTAGTGTAGGAGATTTGGCGCTTTCTGTTCATTGTGGAAGTGATCAGGCAGCTTTACAGTAGTGTTGGGCGAACTGTATGGGCCTAGCAAAAGTTCAGCCAAAACATCGCCTGTTAAGGTATTCGCCAAACACCCACATTTTCTGTGCCTTTAGCGGGATGTTCGCCTGCCAAGAACACAGTCAATAGGAGTGGGGCCAAAAATCCAGCTGTTGTGTCCTTAACAACGAATGAGTCATCAACTGCCAGCGGGCTTCCCTGCTGACAGCTGAAAAAAAAAATTGCCAACAATACAAAATAAAAAATAAAAAACAGTGTGAGGTCCCCCCAAAATCCATACCAGACCCTTTTCTGAGCACGCAGCCTGGCAGGCCAGGAAAGGGGGGGACGAGCGAGCACCCCCCCTCCTGAACCATACCAGGCCACATGCCCCCAACATTGGGGGATGGGTGCTTTGGGGCAGGGGGGCTCTGCCCCATACCCCAAAGCACCTTGTCCCCATGTTGATGGGGACAAGGGTCTCTTCTCGACAATCCTGGCTGTGGTTGTGGTGGTCTGCGGGCAGGGGGCTGATTAGAATCTGGATGTCCCCTTTAAGCCCCCAGAAGCCCCCAGATCCCAGACCCCCTATGTGAATGAGTATGGGGTACATTGAACCCCTACCCATTTACCAAAAAAGTGTCAAAAATAAATAAAAACAGTAGACAGGTTTTTGACAATTCCTTTATTATAAAATTTTTTTAAAAAGTCTGCTGATGTAGATCTGCCACCCGCCGCCACCCCCAAATCCAAAAAAAATGCTCTGCCATCAAAGAAGGCTGACCGTCTACTGCAGGCTCCTCCATTTGACAGTTCTTACATACAGGAAAACTGTTAGAAATCATGGGGCTCCCCATACATCCTACTTAACTCACCCCCGATCCCTCCCACCTCGAAAAAATGCAGCCTTGTCTTTAAGTGATATTTGTTTTTCTCCTGCCTGTTATCAATTTAAATAGACTAAGCTTCAAACACACCTGAGCTCATCCCTGCTAATAAGAATGCTGCAGCTGACTTTAAGGCCTCCATTTTCTTTAAGCCTTAAGGTACATCTATGATGCCTTTAAATCAGCTGATGCATTGCACTCTAATAATCATTTAAAATCTTTAAGGGCTATCTCACGCTAGCATTGCTCTTTGAAGAGTGATCTACATCTAGATCGCTCTTCAGAGAGCATTTGGCTGGTGGTGAGGAGGCATTGTATCACTTTTTCACCACCTGTTTTAACCACTTAAAAATCCTCAAAACAGTTAAATGGTCATGGTCAGCAGGCAACATGGTGCGTGGTGCCAGTGGGGATAATTTTTGCTGTGCAAGAATCTTTGCGGTTGCCGCATATGTACTTTCTGAACTAAACAGACCCAGAGGTCCATTTACATCCAGACTCCCATAGACCTACATGAAGGTCTGCACAAAAAATCGAACGGTGAAGTGGAAAGTTTGGGCAAAAGGTTCTTAAAGGAGAGTGGTTAGGGGCATTAAAAATGCAGCTTAACCATGCATTTTTATTGCCCCCCAACACAAGTGTAACCAAGCATCTCATGCTTATGATCATCATCATTATGATGATCAGAGCACAGCAGCTGCTCTATGGCTCTGTCAGTGTCACACGGCTGTTGGGTAATGACTTTTTTATGGCTGTACTGTGTAACACACAGTATAGCCATAAATTAACAAAGTCTGCATCCGTCCGCGGAACTTACTGAAGGAGCAGTGTAGAAAAGAATCACTCTGCCAGGGAAAGCATAAGCAGTGGGTGGCTGCAGCCAGAACTATGACATGGGCAGCGCATCGGCTTATCTGTCTGCGCTCTGAAAAAGAAAGTAATTCCTTTGCTGGCACCCCCTGGACCCCTCTGTTGATCTAATGGGGCCCAAAACATTTAAAATGACCCTCTGATAAGCAAGTAGAGCAGGGTATGGTTTAGAAAAACCTTTTTAATTTATTTAGGCAGGAAAAACTTTAACCACTTGAGGTCCGGGCCACAGTGTGGACCTCAATTTCCGGGAGGCTGTCATGGGATGTCCTCCCCTGTGCACGCGCACCACGCGCACCCTGCAGGGCACGAGGTGCGCGCGCTGTGATCACCGAGTCACAGAGACTCGGATGATCACAGATCCGAGTAAGGGGCTGATCCCGGGTCCCTTACCATGTGATCAGCTGTCAGCAAATGACAGCTGATCACATGATGTAAACAAAAGCTCAGTAATTGTTTTTTTTTCTCCTCACGCTGATAGCGTGGGGAGAAAAAAAAGCTGATCACTGGCTTATGTTAAAGGGACATCGATCCCGAAGAGGAAGAAGGCACATATGCCTCATCTGTGCCTGCCAGTGCCACCTGCCAGTGCCCAGCAGTGCCACCTATCAATGCCCACAAGTGCCACCTATCAATGCCCATCAGTGGTGCCAATCAGTGCCACCTAGCAGTGCTAATCAGTGCCACCTAGCAGTGCTGCCATCAGTGTAAGCAATCAGCACCCATCACTGCCACCCATCAGTGCCCATCACTGCCACCTATAGGTGCCCATCAGTACCGCCTCATCAGCATACATCAATGAAGGAGAAAAATGACCTGTTTGCAAAATTTTATAACAAAATATAAAAAAAAATAATTATTCTTTTTTAAATTCTCTTTTTTAATTTTTTTAACAAAAACTAAAAACCGCAGAGGTGATCAAATACTACCAAAATAAAGCTCTATTTGTGGGAAAAAAATTATAAAAATTTAATTTGAGTGCAGTGTTGTATGACCGCGCAATTGTCATTCAAAGTGCGACAGCGCTAAAAGTTGAAAATTGGTCTGGACAGGAGAGGGGTTTAAGTGCCCAGTAAGCAAGTGGTTAAAGCTTTCCGGGCCCTCTGCTGGACTGATGGAGCCTGGGCCCGGTACAACAGGGCTGGTTGTGTTGTCTTATCAGCGGCCCTGCTTACACAGGTAAAGGCCAGAGCCACCTAGCAATGTTGCATGGTGGCGCCGCCTCCTTGTGACGTTATCGACCCAGCATGCACCGGTCGGTGACATCACAAGAGGGCGGCACCACCAGGTGGTGTTGCTGGGTGGCTCTGCCCTTTACCTACATAAGAACTGTAAAACTGCAGAACCTGCAGTCAGCCTTCATTGACCGCGGAGCATTTTTTTTCTTTTTTCGGGTCCGGCAGTGATGACAGGTGGTGGATCTACATCAACAGAAATAATGTTTTCAATTTTTTTTATAATAAAGGAATTGTCAAAAACCTTTCTATTGTTTTTATTTTTATTTTTTTTGGTGGGTAGGGGTACAATGTACCCCATACTCATTGACATGGGAGGGCTGGGATCTGGGGGCCCCCTTGTTAAATCCCCTGCCCACAGAACCCTACAAGGGAACAAGCTGCTTTGGGATGGGTGCAAAGAGCCTGGTATGCACGGGGGGGGGACCCCATGCCATTTTAATTTATTTTTTTGTATTGTCGGGTGCAGGCAATAGCTTGCATCCGCGAAGTACATTTTAATGGATTTTTTTTCTTTAGAGATGTCATTTTTGTTGCAGCATGTTCTATCCATGCTGCAGATGTGCCACTTTTCAGGCAGACTGAGGAGACCCCTGTAATGAAAATTTGTAAGTTCTGTATATAATTGTATTCTATTTTGTATGCATTGCACACTGCCCTCACTGTGCACATGGCACTAATAATGTTTTCAGTACATGTTTACATTCTTTCGAGTCCTGATTAGAATTAGCCTGCCTATGTTACACCTCTTGTTACCATAAACGTACAATTGTAATATTAATGTGATACCTACATAATCATGTGCATAAAAACCTTCAATTGCGTCATAATAAAGCAGAACAGTTATTTGGAAAGATGCTGAACGTATCTTTTGTGTCTGTTCCCTACTGCAGTAGTTATTATTAATTTGGAACCACTAATCAATATGAGGATAGGAGTTGCCTATCATCAATTTAACCGAGTCAGCATGGCGAGCTTTGCCTTAGGAGGGGATTCCAGGTGACCCTAAGTATCCGAAACGAGGAGCTTGAGACGATCCGGGAATTTCTGATAATCAGCCGGCTGAGGTAAGCCTTTTGCTTACATTTGAGTTATCAGACTTCCTTGATCGGTAAGGCATTTTCGGGACAAAGGGTACCTATTTTACTCCTCTTAATCGAACTTATTAATTGGTGGTTATATGTTATGTTGTCCCTGTCTATTGTCCATCAGAGTGTTATAGATAAGAAAGGGAAGAATAGTGCTGTTCACAGGTATATGTAGTAAAACTGCTAGTTAAAGTAGTTTAGAGGCAAGAGGGTATAGGCACATGTAGAGAAGACTGGCCAGTCATTATGGGCATTAAATTAAGTAAGGGAATGAAGGGTAGGAGACCCTCAAAAATGCCCTGCGCAAGAAAAGCGCTATATATGAACCAAAAGTGCGGTTCCGCCTATACTGAGCCCTTAGATTAATGGTTAAAGTGGACAGGGATCCACAATGGGTAACTGGGTTACCAAAGTCCACAGGGACTAAAAATCATGCAGAGTAAACAGCTAGAGAAACAGCTATCTATGTTAACAGGATGGATCAAGGGTGACAATAACACTAGACAGAAAGGGACATTTTCATGTTAAGTTGTGGGATGAATTTGGGGTCAGGCACTACAACTAGTAAAATCAGAAACAGAGAAATGAGAGTTAAAACAGAATACTTTAAATGTTGTCAGAGAGGAAAGATGGGATGAGCACTGTGGCTGCCCGTCTGATCATAAAAGCTACTGTAGATATAAAGGATATCTGAACAAAATAAGGAATGCAGAATTAAAATTTAAGGCAGGGAAATATTAATGAGAGTTAAAAGAAAGTGAGAGAATGATATGCATGTGTACAAATGGAAAAAATGTAAGCAATTTTAGAGAGATATTGGTGTATGTGTGTGAATGCTGGGAGCTTTAGTTCTATCCCTTGTGTGTGTCATGTATGCAGATGTGACCCCCTCCTTTGTGCTCTCCTGAAAGAAATGTGGCTGGGATGAGAGGTCAGTGATGGTAAGCTGGAAGGACACCATGCCAATTCCAGTTTTTTAGACAAAACATTTATAACAAAATGTGCCGGGTTAACAAATCTAATTGTAAACAATGTGATCACAATTATTTTGAATCTATTTTCCAAACATGGTAAAATGAAGGTTACATTTAACCGTGTATTACACAAATTGAATATTCTTTGATAGTGGAAACAGTGCATTTAAAAAAGGAAACTAAGTAAAATTAAGTAATAATGAGTAGTCATTTCTAATATGAGTTTAACAATTTTATTAATAATATAGATATATTGAAACTGGTTTGGACAACCTTTGGTTGGAAATGAAATCCAGGTTATTGGGGAAATTTGTAAAAATGGGATTAGTTTAGATTAAGATAACAATTTTGTAATTTTACATTTATTCAATAAGCCCTTATTGAGAGAAAAAACATTAAGATGAGGTTGTTATTTGGAATACAGCTGCCATAATATTTAACAAAGCCAAGATGGATGGGATACATAAGAATTTTTTCTACAAAAATGAAATTTTAAGGTTTTTGATAATAACTTCATGTGCGGTCCATGATGTGAGACCAATGATAAATAAAATTTAAATATAACAGACCCATCACATCAAGTCCACACACCCTGTTAGGATAGATCCCACCTGCAGTCAGTTGTTTTAAAGTTTTGATGCTTTCTGGTCCATCATACAGATTGGTCCTTTTGTTTTTATTTATTTTTATTTTTGAAATCCAAAGCAGAATGTGTGGATTATGAAATGATGTGCCCCTTTTCCTTGTGAGTGCAGTGGTATAAGCAGAAGAATATTTTGGATTTATGGACATCTCTCCATGAGTGCAGGGTATTGTTATCATTTATTATAATATTGCCAGGAAAAAGTTGTCTTTTGAAACATGAAACTGGAGTTCTTACACAAACAGCGTGATAGAAAACAAGCCATTGTAATATATTTATGCAAGCTGGACCCAGTAATGAAGGGTTCATCCCAATATATCAGAGCTGTAGCTTTTATGCAAAGGTGCTATTAGACAAAGTTAGATATTGTTTTGGTCAAACTTTTAATTTTTAATGGTCCGACATTCTGCGCAGCAAATATACAGCTAACTAAATGTTTGTCTAATGAAAGGTTTAAAATATGAGTTTGTTTATGTACAAATCTAACAATGAAAAATGTGTACATTTGAATCCAGCTACCTTATTGCCTCTATTGGAGGAGGCTGAAGACAAAGGAAGACACACATGTTACATTCATGACGTAGGAATCAGCTGCTGTGGGCCCAGTGCAGGACACACTCCCTGAAGACCCAGATATTAATTTTTTGTAGATTTGGGGATGTAGTTTATCACCCAGAAGGATACTCTGTATTCAAAGTCTTGGATCCTTTTTCCCCAGCTAAAGAAGCAGAGCTCCATGTTTTAGCAAAGCCTGTGAGCTATAAAAAAGTATATATTTATATAGATAGTCGAGATATAGAGAGTTTTTGGTTCCATTTAAAGGGCCAGAAGTTTGTTTTTACTTCGGCAGGTAAACCAATCAAGCATGGCAAGTTAATTTGATTTCAGCCTTCCAGGTTCTTGCTGAGGTAGCCATATTAACTTTAAAACTCACACATGGAAGCAGACCAGGTGAATCTAAGGATGCTGCATTACAGCCCTGGACACTTGATGGGTCTGTGCAACTCACAGATTCCACCCTAGTTCTGGCCCAGTATTGCTGGGATTAATAATTCAACTTTAAGGACCCCAGAACGAGAAGAACAAGTGGTCCACAGGGGGCAATTTCCTATGAAACAGGACTTTGGAAAAGGTGATCATTTATGTTTTCCAGCCACTCTTTTCCCTCCAGCTTGACACATGGACCGTGTCATCAGTCACAAGCAGTTATGGCTGCCTTAGTAAATGAGCGTGGGATAGAGCCAGGGTTCTCCACAGTTGTTTTTATAACATACCACTTCTTGTTTTACCTGTTACCAAAGGTGTTACCAGAAGCTGAACATCCCTTCCAGAGATTACAAAAAGATATATCCAGATGCCCAAGTCAGGATCTTACGAGTATGCATTTTGTCTGTATGGACATGTTTTCTGGATGTCCAGCGGCAAATGCTACTGCAAAGGCCACAGTAAAAAGTGTTATCAGAAGTAGTTTGTAAGTACAGAGTGCCAGATAGTACAGAGAGTAACAGAGGAAATCATTTTTATAGGAGAGTCCTTATTAGAAGTTTTGAGGTTTTATTTTTACACCCCCTACTGTCTACAATGTAGCGGACAAAGTAGAGTAAGAAACTAGAAAGCTTTTGCCTGAATGTTTTCTTATATTTTATCAAGCCTCTAAGGGGGATGTTGGACTCTCTCCCTATGGGATTTGGTTTGGGAGTGTGTTACTCACTTTCTTCTATTTTGTCTCAGCAGCTGAAGTCCTCCATTCGGATCTCACAGAGAATGTTGCTGATCTTTTAAGGTTTTTGACAAACTCATTTATGTGTTTTCTCCCCAATTCCAGATCCTAAAAGTTTGAAAGGATCTAAAAGTAAAGCCAGGTGACTTGTTGATTGTTAAGAGACATTTATATATAAGGAAATGTTTGAAGACTCAATACAGCATCTATTTCATGTACAGTTTTTGCAAAACTTGAAGGAAAAGTCACCTGGATACACACCAGACACTGCAAGAAGGACTAAATTAAAGAAATCTCTGTGTTTGATTTGTTTCCCTCTTGTGATCACAGTCTAGGGTACTTTTTGATTCCAATACTTTAATTGCAAGGGATATATACATTTGAAAAGTAGTTTAGCCATGTTGAGGACATATTTGTCTTTTGTACGTCTTCCATTTTATGTAGAATTGTCTGTGTTCACATTTGCTGATAAGTCAGCATGCCCACAATTCAGCTAGAAGGCCATTCTGGCCACAGGAGAGTACAGCCAATACTCTGTAGATATGTCTTATCAATTATTTATTTTTCACAATGAAAAGTCATTTTGTAATGAAAAAGTTGCTCAGCCATTATTTTCTCCACAATGGAGTTTTTTTGCTTCTTTGGCCGGGACTACCTCCACCTAAGCGTGTGGAGGTTCCAGGTTAAAGGTGATAGCAGGTATGGTTAGTGATCAAAATATTGATCAAAAGAGGGGAGACTGTAATGGAAATTTGTAAGTTCTGTATATAATTGTATTCTATTTTGTATGCATTGCACACTGCCCTCACTGTGCACACGGCACTAATAATGTTTTCAGTACATGTTTACATTCTTTCGAGTCCTGATTAGAATTAGCCTGCCTATGTTACGCCCCTTGTTACCATAAATGTACAATTGTAATATTAATGTGATACCTACGTAATCATGTGCATAAAAACCTTCAATTGCATCATAATAAAGCAGAACAGTTATTTGGAAAGATGCTGAGCGTATTTTTTGTGTCTGTTCCCTACTGCAGTAGTTATTATTAATTTGGAACCACTAATCAATATGAGGATAGGAGTTGCCTATCATCAATTTAACCGAGTCACCCCCAAGGCATTTTATTTAAAAGAATTTTTTATTGTTTCACTTTAAGCATCATAAAATTACTGCTCCTTTAAAAACTTAAAAACAACATTTTTTGCATTGATACATTAGCCCCTGGGGCAGTACCATGCCCCCATACCCTTTTTATGGCCAATAACATGTATATAAGCCTTCCAAATGGGGACTTTTGATTTTTCAAGTTCATGTTCCATAGACTTCAATGGGGTTTGGTGTTCCGGACTGAACTTTTTGCGATGTTCGGCTGTTCTGTGCAGTGCAAACTGAACTGGGGAGTGTTCGGCCCATCTCTACTTTACAGCCACTTCCATCAAAAAGCCAACAGTGTATGTAAATACCCCTACTGCTGCCAATGCATGCCTCATGTTGCTTGCAGCAAAGGATTCCAATTAATAGGCAGTGGCACTGGTCATCCAACTGATTATATACTGTATGCATACTAAGCATTACATTACAACAATGTATTCAAACAAGTTCTTCCTGACTCCAATCTAGGGATGAACTTCGAGTTCGAGTCAAACTCATGTTCGACTCGAACATCGGCTGTTCGCCGGTTTGCCGAACAGCGAACAATTTGGGGTGTTCGCAGCAAATTCGAAAGCCGCGGAACACCATTTAAAAGTCTATGGGAGAAATCAAAAGTGCTAATTTTAAAGGCTTATATGCATGGTATTGTCATAAAAAGTGTTTGGGGACCTGGGTCCTGCCCCAGGGTATCATGTATCAATGCAAAAAAAAGTTTTAAAAACGGCCGTTTTTTCGGGAGCAGTGATTTTAATAATGCTTAAAGTCAAACAATAAAAGTGTAATATTCCTTTAAATTTCGTACCTGTTGGGTGTCTATAGTATGCCTGTAAAGGGGCACATGTTTCCCGTGTTTAGAATAGTCTGACAGCAAAATGACATTTCAAAGGAAAAAAAAGTCATTTAAAACTACTCGTGGCTATTAATGAATTGCCGGTCCGACAATACACATAAAAGTTCATTGATAAAAACTGCATGGGATTTCCCCACAGGGGAACCCCGAACCAAAATTTAAAAAAAAACTGGTGTGGGGGTCCCCCTAAATTCTCTACCAGGCCCTTCAGGTCTGGTATGGATATTAAGGAGAACCCCACGCAAAAATTAAAAAAAAAAAATGACGTAGGGGTCCCACCCAAAATTCATAACAGACCTAAAGGGTCTGGTATTGATTTTAAGGGGAACCCCGTGCCAAAATTTTAAAAAAAAATTGCGTGGGGTCCCCCCAAAAATCCTTCTAAGACCCTTATCCGAGCACGCAACCTGGCAGGCCGCAGGAAAAGAGGGGGGACAAGAGAGCGCCCCCCTTCCCGAACTGTACCAGGCCACATGCCCTCAACATTGGGAGGGTGCTTTGGGGTAGCCCACCAAAGCACCTTGTTCCCATGTTGATGAGGACAAGGGCCTCATCCCCACAACCCTTGGCTGGTGGTTGTGGGGGTCTGCGGGCGGGGGGCTTATCGGAATCTGGAAGCCCCCTTTAACAAGGGGACCCCCAGATCCCGGCCCCCCCTGTGTGAAATGGTAAGGGGGTACAAAAGTACCCCTACCATTTCACAAAAAACTTTCAAAAATGTTCAAAATCTTCTATCTTCTATCTTCCTTTGGTTTCTTCCTCCATCTTCTTCTTCCTCCGATCCTCTGCTTCTTTTTCCGGTGTTCTCATCCGGCATCTCCCTCTGCGGAATCTTTTTCTCTTCATCTTCTTTTCGGGCCGCTCCGCATCCATGATTGGATAGGAGGCTCCCGCTGTGTGATGCTTCTCTCTTCATCTTTTTCTCTCTTCATCTTTTTCTCATCATGTTCTTGTCTTCATCTTCTTTTCGGGCCACTCCGCATCCATGATGGCATGGAGGGAGGCTCCCGCTGTGTGGCGCTTCTCGTCTTCTGATTGTTCTTAAATAGCGGAGGGCGGGGCCACCCAGTGACCCCGCCCACCTCTGACAAACGGGGACTTGACGGGGACTTCCCTGTGGCATTACCCGTGATGTCAGAGGGGTGGGTAACCCCGCCCCCCTTTTTGAGGGGAGCCCCCACGCCATTTTTTTTTTAAATTTTGGTTCGGGGTTCCTCTGTGGGGAAATCCCATACAGTTTTTATCAATGAACTTTTATGTGTATTGTCGGACCAGCAATTCATTAATAGCCGCGAGTAGTTTTAAATTACTTTTTTTCCTTTGAAATGTCTGTAGCGCTGGTAGATTTATGATCTACCATCTGATAGGTAAATTTAGTGAATTGCTCGTTAGGAGAGTTAGATTTCGCCTCTGTTCCAGCTTGGCTGACGTTGCGTGTGGCTCCACACTGAGCCGGTGGGTGTCGTTGTTACCATTGGCTGGTGTTGGAAGGGCAACGTGTCGAAGTGTATGGGTGCTCCTCTGTCCCGAAGACAACTCGGTGGAGGTGGTCCTCCGAGTTGCATTCTGGGAGAGGGTATTTATGGAACAGACGCCATGTTTTGGGGGTTTTTTTACAGCCACCTGCTGGCACTCCTGGCTGACAGGTATGCGTTAGAATGCTACCTTGTGGTCCTCCGTTCCGGAGGCCCGCGCCGCTGCGGCGGGTGGGTGGGCCCAGAGGCATGTCTGGGGCCTACCATAGCAGCCGAGGAATGGTCCTGAGCTGTCTATCCAGAGTGAAGAAGCTGGACAACTGAGAAGATCCCAGGGGAGGACCCATCATGGAAGGATCATGCAGAATGCTGGTCTGGAGAGGGGCCTGGTGACTCGGTTGGAGGACGTATCCTAAAGTAGTTTTACAGCATAGTACTGCCGGGTTGGCTTAGAGGCCCAAGTACTGTGTCTGACATTCACCGCAAAATTTAATACATCCTGTGGCAGAGGATCGTACGGGTTTATTTCAATCAAGTCTGTGGCAGAGACTTTTGTTCGTGCTACGTACTGGCTGTTAGGCAAGTGAGAGAGGCCTATCCAGGCGAGCAAAGATTGTGTCCCACAAGGGGATCGCATCCGATTACAATATTCAACTTTAAAGGACGTTCTCAAGAGTCCTAAAGAAAGGTATTTGAGCTTCCCTGCAGTTTCCCTCCTGCCTCTTTCCTGCTACTTCCTTCGTTACTTGGTTCAATAAAGCATTGAAAACGTACTCAAGTGTTGGTACTTTTATCATCCAGAAGTGAACTCAACGGAACCCTAGACACGCTGCCGGTGAAACAGGGGTGTCGAGAGTGAAGGTAACAAGCCCGCTTAAACCAGCAGCTCCACCGAGAGTTAGTGCTACATGTCATTTTGCTGTCAGACTGTTCTAAACACAGGAAACATGCACCCCTTTACAGGCATACTATAGACACCCCCCAGGTAAAAAGTTTAAAGGAATATTACACTTTTATTGTTTGACTTTAAGTATTATTAAAATCACTGCTCCCCAATAAACGGCCATTTTTAAAACTTTTTCTTGCATTGATACATGTGCCCTGGGGCAGGACCCGGGTCCCCAAACACTTTTTAGGACAATGCCATGCAAATTAGCCTTTAAAAAAAACAACTTTTGATTACGAACGTTCGAGTCCTATAGACTTCAATGGGGTTCTAACGTTTGTGCGAAGTTTTAGTCTGTTCGCAAGTTCTGGTGCGAACCGAACCTGGGGGGGGTTCGGCTCATCCCTACTCCAATCATTAAACCCGTAACAGAAGAATCAATAATGATGGTGCCCTCGTTTCTCTAACATGCTATGAATCTGGTCAATTTGGAGCTGTGCAATGCTACAGTTAAGGTGCTTACAGTATGTAAGTATGTACAGTATGTTAGCGTGTATGTAATCCCTAACAATGAACTTCTCTTATTTGCTCCTCTATAATATTACTTGAATATATCTGTTCAGTAAGTGCATACAAATATTCATTAATTCTGTCGGAAATTCAGAGAGGCCCTGTGGTTTCTGATCACTTTGTGCGTTGTTACCAGGAGGATAATTAACTCTCACAGTCTTTATCTTGGGTCTACAGAATGATTAGCCTTTATGATGTGGAGATTGTAGAGTTTGGCAAGAGAAAACTGGAAGGTCCTTACACCATTCAAACCTAAAAATGCCATGTTGCCAGCCCACAACAGGAGGGAGGACTTGAGTGCATTTATGACAGATCAACACATATTTTTGTCTGCACTTGTAGGGTTTTAACCACCTCTATACAAGCATATTTTTTGCCCTACATACCAAGGCCATTTTTCAGTTTTCAGCACTGTGATTCTTAAGCCTCGTACACACAATCGGATTTTCCGCAGACAAAACCTCTGACTTTTGTCTGAAGGGCGTTGGCCAGGAACTTGTCTTGCATACAAACGGCAAAGAATTGTCGGCCAACAAACACGAACGTAGTGACATACAATGTGGTTTTTCAGCTCTTTAGCGGCACCCTTTGGGCTCCTTCTGCTAATTTTGTGTTAGTAGTTTGGTGAGTGTTGATTCGCGCTTTTCATTTCACGCTTTTCATAAATCGCTTTTCATTTAGCACTTTTCACTTCGCGCTTTTCAGTTTGTTTCTGAACGGCCGTTCGTCAACCAGACATGTTGCGGAATTGGAGGAAATAACGTGTTATTTATTATTGACCTTGGAGTTATTGCTTTGACCCAAGTCCAGTCCAGGAACAGGAGGAGGAGGAGTTCTTGGACCAAAAATCAGTTGCTTTATTAATCGTGACCAATTATGTCATATGCCTTTGCTGCGGGAGCTCCAAGAGAATAATACAGATAATTTCCGGAATTATCTCTGAATGACGGACCCCTAGTTTCACCAACTCTTGGCATTGTTCACCCCCTATATTAAGAAGCAGGACACATGTATGAGGCTATTATTTTATTTTTTGGTTGAATAATAATGATTTGATTTGTTATATTTTCTATATTTTTGGATGCATAGAATGCACTTTTTGGTTAAGTTCTATTGGCAAATAGCATGTCTAATTGTATTTGTTTTCTTTTTTAATGCACAATAAAAAAAATTGTGGAGGATAATACTTGGCTGTATGTTTTACTTCAAATGATAGTTTGGGAGTAGACAGTTACATTTAAAAAAATACAATGTAAAATTAACAAGGGACACCAATATAGTTGTATCTTTGATCTTAAAAACTACGGGATAATGGTGTTGTGGTAACTTGCACTAAAAAAAAATAACAAGCATAATAATATTATTCTTGATATCACTAGAAAAAAAAAAGCTTTTGAAAATTTCTTTGCCATAACTCCATCAGTATCACCAGCAAAGCAGTTTCATTATTATCCCATTAAATAAAGAAGAAGAGAATGTGCGCTGCATTTCGAGGTTTCATAATTTGCCACGTCACAAATGTTAATTCTCCATTATAAACGCTAGTTTACAAGACCGCTTCCAGCTCGTCCTTGCTTCCGAGCATGCGTGTTTTTACTTTGGACTTTTGTCCGACAACAGACATTTGTCCGGAGAAAAGTTTAAAGCCTGCCATCCAACATTTGTCCGCGGAAAATCTGACAACAATTGTCCGATGGAGCGTACAAATGGTCGGATTTTCCGCCAACAGCCTGTCATCACACAATTCTCATCTGAAAATCCGATCGTGTGTACGCAGCATTAGACTGTTTAGAGTCAGGCTGATAAGGGCCCTTTCACACATGCTGTCCGATCAGGTCCGGCAGTCCATTTTTCAGGTTGACCTGATCGAATGCTCCATGCACCCCTTTGGAGCGACAGATGTCAGCTGCGACATGTCTGCTGACATCCGGCACTATTTGATCAGCCAAATCCAGACGGATGGAAACCCTATTTTCCATCTGTCTGGTGGATTGGATAGAATCGGATGAAAATGGACAGGCAGATCCATTTTCATCCAATCTCCCATAGAAGACAGCGGGGCTCTGACAGGTCCGTCTCTGCACAGTGAGCGGAGATGGACCTGTCATCTGGCTACTCAGAGGAGATTAACAGATCGATCCCTGCTGAGCAAGCAGAGTCCGTCAAAATGGACAGCCTCACGTGAAAGGGGCCTAAAGGTTTTAAATTCTGAAACCATAATAGGCTTCCAAACAAATGGTCTGGTAGAAAAATAATCATGATTGTGGCAGATATTTATTGTTGTAAAGGTTTCTTTGTTTCACAATTAAATTGAATAATTATTCAGTAAAAAAATTGAAGGGTGTAAAATTCTCAAGTTCATTTCCAATCACACCTGGTTGGGCTGACAATGGGGGAAGTGACGGGTGCTACTGAATAAGGTGGTAGCCACAAAGGAATTAAAATGCCTCTTGGACACTAGGATAGGCCTATGTTGCATTTATTTTTAGTGTCTGCTGTTGTTCAAAGTAAACTCACCCATTCATTCATGTTTCCATGGTTTATTTTGCTGGGAAATCACTTTGAAAAACACCCCCTAGCATTTCTGGCTGTGGCTATCTTGAGCATGGGTAGATGATTCATGTAATATTTTCTTCCTGGAATCCATCTGCTCTTAGCTCAGGCATGCAGACAGGAGAGTGTGGGTGTGGAAAACCCCTCCTGAAGATTCCTGGGATGTTTGACATCATTTGCTTAGGCCTAAAAACCAGGGTGTAACTGAAGAAATTTAAAAAATGTTTCAAACAAGAAAATATGATATATAGTAATTTTTCCTATCTATTTACTTATGCTAGCAGCATAGGGATTAAAAATAGATCATGTGGATTGAGAGAGTAAAGTTCCACTTTAACAGTTAATCTCATCTAAATACAATTAAAGAAGCAGTATGGCATATGGTTAATAAAGCAATACTTCATATAATCAGCTAGGCAATGTGTGAGGTAGAAAACAATACATTACTAAAAAAGTTACCAGGAGTGGGGTGACTCTGTTGAGCAAACTTGAATACTGGCCCAAACATGTTCAAGGGAGCATCACCTTACCATTAAATTAAGGCGAATAACAGTAACCTGTCCTTTGACCTAAGACAGATAATCATAACTGGTTAATAATGACTGTGACTTGTTATAGATAACCACAGCTTGTTATAACTTGCTTTATAACCTAATAATAAAATTTCCTTTATGTCTTAGGGTACCAGTTGTCCTCTAGCATGAAGTTCTGCACTATTAGCTATGCAAGATGTTTTCCACATACCAATGTTCTCCATTATTAGTTATCCAATATGTTTTAAACAGAGCTATAGAAGTTCTATCTTGCAAATACAACTTATAATTTAGATTTAGTTAACCCCTAACTTACTGGGGACACATAATCAGTAGTCAACTTGAAACCATTTGTACTACACACTGCTTTTAGAACACTCTACTGGTGTTTGCTGGCAATCGGGACACTGGAGCTACCTGACACTGGAATAGAACATTGTACTGGTGCTAGCTGGTGATCAGGACACTGACACACTGGCATTAGCTGACACTGCTACTAGATGACACTATATTGCTGCTGGCTGGGGATCAGGACTGTTGCTGGTTGACCCTAGTATGGAACACTGCACAATGTAAAACAATTACTTTTCTTTCACAGCTGATTTGTGCATGAGAAGATGGGGAAAGCCTTCTAAAAACCACAGTCATTGTTTACATTTGTGATGCCTCTATGATTGGCTCTGCACTTTATGCCTGTAATCTGCTGTGTCTAATCAAAGTATAATCACAACACTGTTATGCCGCGTACACAGGACCGGACTTTCTGGCAGAAAAGCTCCAACGGAATAATTCCATCGGACATCCTGATCGTGTGTGGGCTTCATCGGACTTTTCCTTGAGAAAATTCTCACAGACCTAGAAATAGAAAATGTTTTAAATCTTTCCGAAGGAATCAATTCCTATCGGGAAAACCGTTTGTCTGTATGCTATTCCGACGGACCAAAAACAACGCAAGGGCAGCTATTGGCTACTGGCTATTGAACTTCCTTTTTCTAGTCCCGTTGTACGTCACTGCATTATAAACGATCGGACTTTGGTGTGATCGTGTGTAGGCAAGTCGGTTTCAGCAGAACTCCGTCGGAACAAACGAAAAAACCGTCAGAGTTCATTCCGACGGAAAAACCGGTTATGTGTGCACGGCATTAGGGTGTATGAATGCCAAAGTGCACAGTTACAGGAGCATATACCAGGATGTCACCCCAAAGTCATAGGGGAGAAGATTAACCTTTTATGTACATTGGTAGGTCTGCAAGTGGCTCAAAGGATAAAACATGGGGAAATGTTTTGCAGAGAGGTACTGCATATTTTTTCTTTTCTTTTGTTCTGACATATGCTTTAATGCTCCTGACAGTCTGCATCACATTTGTACTTTTTGCTTTAGCCCCAATAGAATCTCCACGATATTAAATAAATAAATAGATTGAGTCAAAATGAAAGCTTGTGACATCGATGTTATGACCTTGTCAAAGGGGTGCAGAAACATAATCTACTGTAGGCGCTTTTTTTTAACCATTAGAGTGTGCAGGAGTTGCAAGGAACTGCCAGAGATTTAACCCACTAGTGCCAGAGAGTATTATGTTTTTGGGGGAGATATCCTTTAAATTATTATTATTATTATACAGGATTTATATGGTGCTGACAGTTTACGCAGGGTAGACAGTACAACTACAATACACTTTAATATAGTAGGAATCAGACAGCCCTGCTCATTAGAGCTTACAATCTAAGAGGGAGGGTCAAGAGATACAAGAGGTAATAACTGTGGGGGGTATGCTGGTGGAGAAAATAAATGTACAGTTGTTAGGTTTCGGCCAGATAGGCTTTTCTGAAGAGATGTGTTTTTAGGGATCGTCTGAATGTGGACAAAGTAGGAGATAGTTGGAGAGATTGGGGTAGAGCATTCCAGAGGATGGGAGAGGCTCTGGAGAAGTCCTGGTAGCGAGCATGGGATGAGGTGACAAGGGAGCTAGAGAGCAGGAGGTCTTGGGAGGAGCGAAAAGAACGATTTGTTTGGTATTTTGAGACAAGGTTAGTGATGTAGCTGGGAGCCAAGTAATACATAGCTTTGTAAGTTATGGTTAGTATCTTGAATTTAAATACATATGCATACAATTTAATATAATTAGAGAGGGATGTATGATAAGCCCATCTTAATTAAAATCTCCAGACCCCTTTAGTCCCCTATCCAGCATTGTAATTAGCAGTCACTCGGGCAAAGAAGGTTCTGTAAGGTTGGCAACTGGAGTCCACTGCACACATACAAGCGACAAAGAAACCAGACTCGTAATGGACTTCAAACATATCCCATTGGGTCTGTTGCATTCTAAAAAAGCAAACCAACACAGATCTTATACAAGAGGTTTGCTTTAAAATGATGTTATTTAAATCCATCTAATTTATTCACCATGCACTTCCTGCTCCCTGCTACAAATACCGAGTCAGTTCTTTTAAAGTAAAGATGAGAGCAGCATTTTAATACATAATCATATTAAAAAAGATTATTCTTTTTTTTCTATCTGATGCACGGTTGGTATTATATTTTCCAGAGCAACTTATGAATCTTGTTTGTGATGTAAATTACAAAATGCTCTTAGTACTTGAAAAAAAAAAAAAAAGGAATAAAAAAATTATGCATTGAGAACCTAAAAAAAGAAGGAACTTTATTTACAAAGCAAATCAGCTTAGCAAAAACAAGAGTGTTAATGTCTGATAACAACGCTGATTACCAAACTCAACCTTTTACACCCCAGGTCCCTATGAATAAAGGATAATTGTGCCTATTCTATGAAGGGTTCATTAATGTGATTTTGAACTTTTGCCAATGAAGCTTTTTGTATCCTGCTTGCTATTCATGCTGCATACAGTGTGCTAGGCATTTTAAAGTATGATTGACTTTTACACATTAGAACAAAAGTTCTGTATGAGATTTTAATTGGAAATCTTTCCGGTGTGACATTTCAGAAACTTCTACTTTAAAATCTGAATGGTACAAAGTACCCAAAAGTCAATGTGTGACTCACAGAAAGACTCAGAAGCGAGTATCCTTTTGTTTAAAGAGCCAAAATTCTCTATGTAATTTCAGGTGGTTTTAGGTATCTATAGCTAATGATATTAGTACAGCTTTTTTTTGTAGAATAGGTTACTGTTTGAACATTTAGAAGGTGAATTAACTCAAAAGCCTGCTTTAAACTATCACACTAAAGCTGTTTCATGCACCCAGCAGATATAACTAAAGATCATTTGTGTCAATCAAGTGCCACCTCACATAAAGATTTCCACTCAAACCATTCCTAACTGCATTATATGGTTGATACAGCCCATTTGTATTACTTAACCTTTTTCAGGGGAATTTTCCTTTTTTTTTTTCAGATGATTACAAAATGTTTAAAGCCCAATTGAACTTTCAGTTTAAGTCAGCTATTTACATTTCAGGTATATCAAGAGAAAAGCTGTGCAAAGGCTCACAATTCATCTTCTTTGGAAAGTAGCCACAGCCTCATTAGCCTGTCCCCTGCCAGCATGCTGTAAAGAAAGACCCTTCCTCTCTAAGGCCCCTTTCACACGACAAGCCCACTCGGATCTGCCTGTCCATTTTTCAGGCGGATGCGAGTGGGCCATCCATTGACTCCTATGTGGAGACGGATGTCAGCGGAGATGTGTCCGCTGACACCCGCCTGCCATCCGATCCGCTAGAAACAGACATATGGCGGGTCAGATCGGATGAGATCTGATGAAAACGGACATGCTGTCCATTTTCATCCGATCTACCCATAGGAATCAGCAGCGCTCTGACAGGCCCCTCCCTGCTCAGTGAGCAGAGATAGACCTGTCATCCGCCGGCTCAATAGAGATCAATGGAGCGATCTCCCGCTGAGCTGGCGGACTCCGCTGAGCGGATCTTTCTCATGTGGAAGGGGCCTCTGTCAGTCAAGTTTTGCATAACATAAAGATTTCCGCTCAAACCACCCTTAACCACTTGCCTACAAGGCACGTTTATCCCCTTCCTGCCCAGACCAATTTTCAGCTTTCAGTGTTGTTGTACTTCAAATGACAATTGCGTGGTCATTCAGCACTGTACCCATATGAAATTTTTATAATTTTTTTTCACACAAATAGAGCTTTATTTTGGTGGTATTTAATCACCACTGGGTTTTTTATGTTTTGCCAAACAAATGAAGACCAAACATTTTTGGTCTTCATTTTTCTTAGTTTACATTTTGCAAACAGGTAATTTTTCTCCTTCACTGATGTGCGCTGATGAGGCAGCACTGCTGCCTCATCCCCATCTCTCAACTTTATTGATGTGATAAGTCATATACAGGGTATATTCTTCAGTGGGAAATGAACAGCTATCTTAACCCTTTGCCGACCGGCTCACGCCGATATACGTCGCCAGAAGGGCATGTACAGGCATATTAACGTACCTGTATGCTGCCCTTTTAGACGCAGCATTGTGGGCGTGCGTGCGCCGCAAGCTCTGTGAGTGTGATAGCGGGCCCCGTGGACTCGGTGTCTGCAGGGATACCCACGATTGTCTCACAGAGAGGAAGAATGGGGAAATGCTGATGTAAACAAGCATTTCCCTATTCTTCCTAGTGACAGGACACTGATTACAGCTCCCTGTGATCGGGAGCGGTGATCAGTGTCGTGTCACATGTAGCCCATCCCCCCACAGTTAGAATCACTTCCTAGGACACACTTAACCCCTGCAGCGCCCCCTACTGGTTAACCCCTTCACTGCCAGTCACATTTACACAGTAATCAGTGCATTTTTATTCGCACTGATCGCTGTATAAATGTTACTGGTCCCAAAATAGCACCACAAGTGTCCGATCTGTGCGCCATAATGTCGCAGCCATGATAAAAATTGCAGAACGCCACCATTACTAGTGAAAAAAAAATGAATAAAAATGCCATAAAACTATCCCCTATTTTGTAGATGCTATAACTTTTGCGCAAACCAATCAATAAACGCTTATTGCGATTTTTTTTACCAAAAATATGTAGAAGAATACGTACCGGCCTAAACTGAGGATACAAATTTTTTTTAGATATTTTTGGGGGATATTTATTATAGCAAAATGTAAAAAATATTGCGTTTTTTTCAAACTTGTTGCTCTTTTTTTGTTTATAGTGCAAAAAATAAAAACCGCTGAGGTGGTCAACTATCGCCAAAAGAAAGCTCTATTTGTGGGGAAAAAAGGACGTCAATTTTGTTTGGGAGCCAGGTCGCACGGCCGCGCAATTGTCAGTTAAAATGATGCAGTGCCGAATCGCAAAAAACGCTCTGGTCTTTGGCCAGCCAAATGGTACGGGGCTGAAGTAGTTAAACAATACACATGATAAGATCCTCATTATTTGGCAGCCATGGATTGATCACTTTCCACTTTAGAATCAGCCCTTCTGGTCTAGCTAGGCACCTTAGATCGCCTCTGAGGTATCCCTCCTCCATCCACACTTTCTTCCCTTCTCTTTCACCTCATCCTCTTTTTTTCTCATTTCTATCTTTGCCTCCCTTTTTTCTTTTGTTTGGGAATCTGAAGTGAAACTGAAAACTGAAAGTTCAAGTGAACTAATAATGGTCTTAAAGTGACATTAACCTCCCTGGCGGTATGTCTATGTCAGATTTTTGATCTTGAAAGCGGTATATTTTTTCGCATGGAAATTTGGCGCTTTATATTGTAGGTCTGTAATTCTTAGGAATAACTCAATTAAATTTTTCCAAACAAGAGTCAAGTAGACATCCCGGGTATGATAAATTTTGAAACACAAAATCATAAATTATAATATAATCATTAACTATTAATAATTATCAAAAATAATAATATATAATAAAATGTATTCAATAATGTAATCAACTCAAAAACACTGAGATGTGCTCAGTTGCAGAATTGTCGCTGTCGTTACTTTCAGTGTTTGATGACGAATTTCCCCACGAATCACTATCGCTTAATTCTGCAAGTGTTCTAACTTACTATCGCTGTTTTCTAGCTGGTCTAAAATCACTTTTGTCGTAAAGGGACACTTTTTGGATGCCATGGACAATCTCAAGTTTCCAGGCAGAAAGAACAGTATATATAATTAAAACGGCATGAAGTGCATTGGAGAAAGCATTAGGGACAAAAGGGATGTCAAATAATTTGATACAGTATTGTAATCTGTAAGATTACAGTGTACTGTATGTGTTTTGTGTTGTGTTTTTGAATTTCCCACCGGTCTTCGCCCCCCATGCGTCGCACCGCTCACATGGAATGGAGCCTGGCATACAAAGCATTGGGCGGAAGACACAGCTGCCGCACACAGCAGGGAGACATAGCAGGATCCAGGGGACAAGGTAAGCTACTCTCCCTGGATACTGCGATGCAGTGTGGCTCGGGGGTTACCACTCTTGGTCTAGAAAATTCACCCCGAGCCATACTCGGGATTACCGCTAAGAAGGTTAAAGGTTAAATAAAAGTAAAAAAATATATATGTTATGCTTACCTGCTCTGTGCAGTGGTTTTGCAGAGCAGCCCCAATCCTCCATTTTTTAAGTGCCCCACCAGCCCTCCTGGCTCCTCCTCTTCACCAGTGTCCCCTATAGCAACCAGATTTCTCTGGGGGCACTGGTTCATGCTCGATCCCAAGCCCCGCTCTATGCATTCATAAGACAGAGTTGTGGCTCGGCCCTGCCCACCCCGCTCTCTCCTCACTGCCACACTGGCTGTGATTAACAGTAGCAGGAGCCATTGGCTCCTGCTGCTGTTTCAGCCAATGAGGAATGTGAGACCCGGGATAAGCTCAGCTCTTGTGCACTTTGCTGGATCTAGAGGGAGCTCAGGTGAGTATTAGGGGGATTGGGGGGGTGCTGCACACAGAAGGTTTTTTACCTTGCATGAAGGTAAAAAATCTTGAGCTTTTAAAATCACTTTAACATATTAAGAGATACTATATATATTTACAGTAGGTCATCGTCAAAAACAAAAATGACTATTAGTCTGTGAACCACTGTAACATTATCCTACCATTATGTCTGAATACTGCATTATCTATTTTGACCCAGCTTGATATTTAATTATTATCTCCTCCTTTACTGAAGGTTATATTCTACATTTCATCACATGAAAAATTGCACCTTATTGCCGGCAATGGAACTGTTTGAATCAGTGCAATGCCGACTTTAAAGTGCTGCAACGATTTGAAAACGTAGTTCCTGCACTATTTTTGCCGATTGTAGGCACAACTTGCATAGACAGCTGTGCATGAAGTTGCACAGATGTCTGCCAAATTGCACCTGAATTCGCACTGACATGCAGCTTTAAAATCAAGCCATTTTAAGTGAAGTTGCATGATTTAAAAGCCAAATTCAATGTGAACCAGGGCTCACTCTTAGGTGAAAGAAAAATGAATTAAACAATGTATACAAAAAGCTCAAAACCCGCAATTACCCCAAAGAAAGGCAAAGAGCCCTTTCAAAGCATGGTCCAATTTGAAAAAAAATTGTGTTGCGGTGTCAGGAAAACGTCTAATGCAATTAATAGTGTTTAACAAACAAATCAAAAAATATAGTCCTACAAACGAAAAAATCAAAGTCCACCAAAAGTATGCAAAATCTTCAAGTAGCAGCTGTGCACCAACCACCAAGTGATTATAATGCTGCTTACCAAACCCTTAGACCTCTCAACAAAATGACAAATCACGCATGGATGGATTGATGGCTCCAGCTTTCTTCCTCTCACGCCTCAGCAAGCCTCAAGCCTCACCCACTCATGAATGGCATGCCCCAAAAGTGGTCACTGGATTGCTTCTCATATACTGGTCTCAGTAGCAAAAACACATACCAAGAAAGGAGTAAGGAAATCCCATAGTAAGGTAGAGTTAAAAAAACATTTATCAATAAACCAGATGGGTACTCACAAAACAGATAGTATGACAAGCATATCACACAGCAACACTGCGTGTGTGATAATGTCACCGCTTAACTCTGCCCTACGCACTTTTCGTCCAACAGGAAGTCTTCCAAGGGGCAACAGAGATGGTTATTAGATCAGTACATTTTAGCACGCAGGAATGTGTGACCCTTAAACTGTAATTCATTAACAGACATGTGAAACAGTCAGGGATTCAGGAAAACTGCCAAATTGTTGATGTGGTCCCTAAGAAAATGTTTAAGTAACATTGTATTTTGTGGGCCACGAAGACGCTTCACAGAAAAGTAATAGCAGTCAGAAAATGACACTACCGAAAATCTCAGACATAACCATCCATGTAGCAAAAGGCAGTTTATATTGTAATTCCAGCCTTTATGTCTTGTTCTTTTTTATTATATGTTGTTGTAGCAAAAGCAATACACTAAGATGACAGAGAAGAGCCTGAAACTGCAGTTAAGGGGATTTTGCCACTATAACCCTTTACATACAATAGAACCCAATGGGTTAAAGTGGAGGGCCAGCCTAAAATAGAACATAGCAAAAAAAAAAAAAAAAATTTGAAAAAAGAAATTAAACTTACCTGAACCCTTGTTGCTAGGCACTCTTCCTAATCTGCCTCTTCCTATTCTGCGGCGTGTTCTGCTCCTAGCTGAGCGGCCCTGTTGCCTTCTGGGAACTGTGTGTGTTCCCAGAAAACCATGGGGCCATTCACAGATCGCCGTGCCGCTCGCGCGTGCGCAGTAGGAAACTGGCAGTGAAGCTGCAAGGCTCCACTGCCTGCTTCCCTTACTTAGAATGGCGGTGCCGGGACCCGAGAGCCGAGGGACGGGTCGGCCTCGGGCGGCCGACATCCTGGGCACCCAGGACAGGTAAGTCTACTTATTTAACCACTTCAGCCCCGGACCATTATGCTGCTTAAGGACCAGAGGACTTTTTCCAATTTGGCACTGCGTCGCTTTAACTGCTAATTGCGCGGTCATGCAATGCTGTACCCAAACGAAATTTGCGTCCTTTTCTTCCCACAAATAGAGCTTTCTTTTGATGGTATTTGATCACCTCTGCCTTTTTTATTTTTTGCGCTATAAAAGGAAAAAAACGAAAATTTTGAAACAAAATGATATTTTCTGCTGTTTGTTATAAAAAAAATCCAATAAACTCAATTTTAGTCATACATTTAGGCCAAAATGTATTCGGCCACATGTCTTTGGTAAAAAAATGTCAATAAGCGTATATTTATTGGTTTGCGCAAAAGTTATAGCGTCTACAAACTAGGGTACATTTTCTGGAATTTACACAGCTTTTAGTTTATGACTGCATATCTCAATTCTTGAGGTGCTACACAAAACCCCCCCAAATTACCCCATTTTGGAAAGTAGACACCCCAAGGAAATTGCTGAGAGGCATGTTGAACCCATTGAATATTTATTTTTTTTGTCCCAAGTGATTGAATAATGACAAAAAAAAAAAATATTTACAAAAAGTTGTCAGTAAATGATATATTGCTCACACCATGGGCTTATATGGAATTGCACCCCAAAATACATTCAGCTGCTTCTCCTGAGTACGGGGATACCACATGTGTGGGACTTTTTGGGAGCCTAGCCGCGTACGGGGCCCCGAAAACCAATCACCGCCTTCAGGATTTCTAAGGGCGTAAATTTTTGATTTCACTCCTCACTACCTATCACAGTTTTGAAGGCCATAAAATGCCCAGATGGCACAAAACCCCCCCCCATATGACCCCATTTTGGAAAGTAGACACCCCAAGCTATTTGCTGAGAGGCATGTTGAGTCCATGGAATATTTTATATTTTGACATAAGTTGCGGGAATGTGACAATTTTTTTTTTTTTGCATAAAGTTGTCACTAAATGATATATTGCTCACACAGGCCATGGGCATATGTGGAATTGCACCCCAAAATACATTTAGCTGATTCTCCTGAGTATGGGGATACCACATGTGTGGGACTTTTTGGGAGCCTAGCTGCGTACGGGGCCCCGAAAACCAATCACTGCCTTCAGGATTTCTAAGGGTGTAAATTTTTGATTTCACTCTTCACTGCCTATTACAGTTTCGGAGGCCATGGAATGCCCAGGTGGCACAAACCCCCCCCCAAATGACCCCATTTTGGAAAGTAGACACCCCAAGCTATTTTCGGAGAGGCATGGTGAGTATTTTTCAGCTCTCATTTGTTTTTGAAAATGAAGAAAAACAAGAAAAAACTTTTTTTTTTCTTTTTTCAGTTTTCAAAACTTTGTGACAAAAAGTGAGGTCTGCAAAATACTCACTATACCTCTCAGCAAATAGCTTGGGGTGTCTACTTTCCAAAATGGGGGGGGGGTTTGTGCCACCTTGGCATTCTATGGCCTCCGAAACTGTGATAGGCAGTGAAGAGTGAAATCAAAAATGTACGCCCTTAGAAAGCCTGGAGGCGGTGCTTGGTTTTCGGGGTCCCGTACGCGGCTAGGCTCCCAAAAAGTCTCACACATGTGGTATCCCCATACTCAGGAGAAGCAACAGAATGTATTTTGGGGTGTAATTTCACATATTCCCATGGCATGTTTGAGCAATATATCATTTAGTGACAACTTTGTGCAAAAAAAAAAAAAAAAAAATTTCTCTTTCCCGCAACTTGTGTCACAATATAAAATATTCCATGGACTCGACATGACTCTCAGCAAATAGCTTGGGGTGTCTACTTTCCAAAATGGGGTCATTTGGGGGGGTTTTGAACTGTCCTGGCATTTTATGCACAATATTTAGAAGCTTATGTCACACATCACCCACTCTTCTAACCACTTGAAGACAAAGCTCTTTCTGACACTTTTTGTTTACATGAAAAAATTAATTTTTTTTGCAAGAAAATTACTTTGAACCCCCAAACATTATATATTTTTTTAAAGCAAATGCCCTACAGATTAAAATAGTGGGTGCTTCATTTTTTTTTTCACACAGTATTTGCGCAGCGATTTTTCAAACGCATTTTTTGGGGAAAAAAACACACTTTTTTAAATTTTAATGCACTAAAACACACTATATTGCCCAAATGTTTGATGATATAAAAAAGATGATCTTAGGCCGAGTACATGGATACCAAACATGACATGCTTTAAAATTGCGCACAAACGTGCAGTGGCGACAAACTAAATACATTTTTAAAAGCCTTTAAAAGCCTTTACTGGTTACCACTTTAGATTTACAGAGGAGGTCTACTGCTAAAATTACTGCCCTCAATCTGTCGTTCACGGTGACACCTTACATGCATGGTGCAATTGCTGTTTACATTTGACGCCAGACCGACGCTTGCGTTCGCCTTTGCGCGAGAGCAGGGAGGGACAGGGGTGCTTTTTTTTTTTTCTTTATTATTTTTTTGCTTTTTTATCTTATTTTTAAACTGTTCCTTTCATTTTTTTTTAATCATTTTTATTGTTATCTCAGGGAATGTAAATATCCCCTATGATAGCAATAGGTAGTGACAGGTACTCTTTTTTGAAAAAATTGGGGTCTATTAGACCCTAGATCTCTCCTCTGCCCTCAAGGCATCTGACCACACCAAGATCGGTGTGACAAAATGCTTTCCCAATTTCCCAATGGCGCTGTTTACATCCGGCGAAATCTAAGTCATGAAATGCTCGTAGCTTCCGGTTTCTTAGGCCATAGAGATGTTTGGAGCCACTCTGGTCTCTGATCAGCTCTATGGCCAGCTGGCTGAATCACCAGCTGCATTCTCAGGTTCCCTGTTGAGACAGGAGAGCCAGAGAAAAACATCGAAGACGTTGGGGGGGGCATTCCCTCCCACTGCTTGTAAAAGCAGTCTAGAGACTAATTAGCCGCTAGGATTGCTTTTACATGAAAGCCGACCGCTGGCTGAAAAGAATGATACCAAGATGATACCTAAACCTGCAGGCATCATTCTGGTATAACCACTCAAAGTCGTGAATGGCGTACCTGAAGACAAAAAAATGGTTAACAATAAAACACAGTAAACGGTAAAGTATAAAAAATTGCATACCTGAAAAGCAAACATGATAAAACATAATAACAATAAAACATTGCAGAATAGAATACAGTAAAAAAGAGCAGAACAATAGAGAGAGAATAGAGAGAGAGAGAACAATAAAACGACAACTATTTTTTTAAATTTTATATATATATATATATATATATATATATATATATTTTATTTTATTTTTTTTAACACTTTTTTTGTAACTAACTTTTATAACTGTAACCGGTTCCAGGTTCGGGTCTCTCAAAATGCGATGGCATCTTGGGAGACCCTGTGAAAGTGAGCCTAGTCTGTGCAATGCTGTACCCTACGTTAATACTCAACTAGTGAATGGTAGCGTTCAAAACATTCACCAATGCAAAGACCAGGATTGTCAGGAAAGGAGGGATAATAATAGCGGGTGTCACGCCTATATCCGCGCTTGCTGCAGACACAACATCTTTTTTTTGGGGGGTTCGTTGGGTAGGGGTACTCAGGAGGACATAAAGAAAATGCCTCTCATGCAGCCGACTGCATTTGGTTGGGGATGTAAATGGGGGAAGTACGGGCGCTGCAGAAGTGGAGGGTTCCCAATTAGGATTGGCGAATGCAGCAGGAAGGGCACTATAGGCACGACGGGCCTGTTTGTCTTCTTCTTGGTGGCAGCGGGACACTACTTGTGCTTGCCACCTCACCAGCTTAAACTGCACTTATGGGACTCGCCACATCACCAAGTGTTACTGCAGTGCTGGTTTGACTACAACCGGGGTGTACTAGGCCGTTGGCGCTTGCCAGTTCACCAAAACGCTACCAAAAAAACTGTTAGGGATCGCAGGGATCAGGCCTGACTCTGTGAATGCTGCAGTTATGCGTTTAGTGTTTTGTAAGTGACAGTGATTGATCGATACTGCATTTGGGTGGGCTGAGCTGGGCCGGGCGGAGGGGCAAAACGCAGGTGCTAGCAGGTATCTGGGCTGATCCCGCTAACACTGCGTTTTTAGGAACCCTAAACTGCTGGGGACGCTAGTATAGATCTGATCGGATCAGATATTGATCCGTTCAGATACTATACCACTAAGGGAGGCGTATGCTGCGTGTGTGGGTGTTAGCGGTACTGGCGCTAATCTGATGCTGCCTGGGGCGACGCATATCACCGCCAGGCGATCAGGGGGCTAAACCTTTATTAGGTAATAAACGGCGGGTGCCCTGACACTATAAAAAATAAACGAACTAACCAGCGTCATCCGTAACAGTTATACGATGATCACTGGTGAAAGGGTTAACTAGGGGGCAATCAAGGGGTTAAAACATTTATTAGATAGTATATGGGGGTCCCTGACGCTATAAAAGACTGACGGCTAACCTAAATATTTACGACCCTAACTAGCATCACCAGTGACACTAATACAGCGATCAGAAAAATGATCGCTTAGCGACACTGGCGACAGGGGGTGATCAAGGGGTTAAAAATTTATTAGGGGGGGTAGGGGGGTACCCTAGACCTAAAGGGGGCTAACAGTAACTGTCCTACCCCACTAACTGTCACAAACTGACACCATGCAGTAATCAGAAAAAAAAACTGCTTGGTGTCAGTGTGACAGGGGGGGAGGGGTGATTGGGGGGTGATCGGGGGGGGATTGGGGAGTAAAGGGGGTGTAAAGTGTGCCTGGCATGTTCTACTGTGTGTGTTGTGTTGTAAAACTCACTCAGATGTCTTCTCTCCTCGGCGCCGGAACGGAAACTGCCGAGCCGAGGAGAGATGACATCACATCCCCTGCCTCTGTACTACACAGAGGCAGGGGAAGATTCTCATTGGCTGGGAGCGATCGCGAGGGGGGGGCCATGAATGGATGGCCTCCCCCTAATCTCTGATCGCTGCCAGACCAACGGCGACCGCCAGGTACGTGATTTTGCCTGCCCGTGCCATTCTGCTGACGTACATCAGCGTGAGGCAGTCGTCAAGTGGTTAAAGTCAGCAGCTACAGTGTTTGTAGCTGCTGACTTTTAAAAAAAAATTATAGTGGCCGGAATCCCGCTTTAAGCTATGACTAAGCACCAACCCATGGTGTGAAACATGTTAGCTGGGTTTCCCTGTTTTCTCTGTACATAAAGTGACCGTGTTGGATTTTAAAATGTTTTCAATAAAGATGTCTTCAGCGGAGTGCGGCCTCCGGGATCATTTTCTTTTGTCTAAATTTTGTGCAGAGCCAGCACCTGCGAGTTCGTAGCCTCCCTGACGGTTTTCCCGAGTGTGGCTCGGGGTTAAAATTCAGGACCATTAGCGGTAACCCCGAGCCACACTCAGGATTACATCGCAGGATCCTGGTGTGGCTTTACTTACCTTGTCCCCGGGATCCTGCGATGTCCCCCACAGTGTCTGCGGGCTCCATCCTCCTCCGAAGCCTCTCCTTCCCAGGCTCCGTTCCCTGGGAGCGTCGCGACGCACGGGGGCGGAGCCTGGCGGCAAATTAAAAAAAAGTAAAAATCATAACACATACAGTATTGTAATCTTACAGATTACAGTACTGTATGAAATGATTTCACATCCCTTTTGTCCCATGCCCTGCATGCAGTTTTATGTGATATATACTGTTCTTTCTGCCTGGAAACATGAGATTGTCCATAGCAACCAAAAAGTGTCCCTTTACGTCAAAAGTGGCTTTAGACCAGCTAGAAAACAGCGATAGTAAATTAGAACACTTGCAGAATTGAGCGATAGTGAATCGTGGGGAAATTTATTTTATTACTATTTATTTTTATTTTTTTTAATTATTTATTTTTATTTATTATATTATAATTTATGTTTTTGTGTTTCAAACATTATCATACCCGGGATATCTACTAGACTCTTGTTTGGACAGATTTAAGTGTGTTATTGTTAAGAATTACAGACCTACAATATAAAACGCCAAATTTCCATGCAAAATAATTGTACCGCTTTCAGCACCTAAAATCCGAAATAATCATACCGCCAGGGAGGTTAATAGGGCGGGTGTTCCTAAGAGGTCTGGAGCTTCTTGAAGTGGCAATCCCCTTTTTTCAGAACCCAAAGGGTGTTTGAATCCCTCAACATGCTTCCATAATAAAATATCCCTTTAAATTATAATTGCATTTCCGGGTTGACACTCTAAACATTTTTTTTTTTCATCAATTTTCTTTACACGCTGTGTCCCAATGTTCTCTTTCAAATTATTTTTCAGACTCAAGAAAAAAAAAATTAATTAAGTACAATCGATGTGTGAGGTCCTGGTTTATTTGAAAACTGTTTTTATTGACTTCTGCCGAGCATAACATGTGCTCCGTTCATTGACTTTTCACCTACAAGATGACTAACAGCTGAAGGGCAATTCACACAGTGACACATTGTTCGAGCACTGCTGTGTTCCAAGGATTAGATAACCTATATGTGAAATGATAGCATTTTCTTAAATCCAGAAGTTTAACAAATTGCTTCATTTCTGAAGGGCTGATATTTGATATGCTCACTCAAGTGAATAATTTCTCTGCTTTATTAAACATTCTCAATAAAAGGCAATCAGACATGGGAAAGTCTTGTAGCTATTGCTATATATTGTTTGAGGCTAAGCTTGACGTTTCCTATACCGATATATTACCAGGCTTAAGCCACTTTGATTTATAAAATAATAGGGTATAATGCAATTCAACAGTACATGTTGTCAGTCCCAATGATATCATTGTTTCTTATTAGTAGGTCAGGCTTAGGGACGAACCAATCTTCTACAGCTCATTTCACATAATACTCATACTCCTAAATATGAAAAGAAAATCTGTCTTATGCATATAGGTTTAGAACCTTAAAGTGCACATACATTTTTCATGTTACATGCATGCATTGTAAGTACTCTTTTTACACTTACTGTATTTTATTACCTATCACAAAGATCACAAGATTCCTCCTGACATTACTTTGAACTGCTCAGCTCTCCAAAAGGACTGTAACGCCATTGTACGGGCATCGGCCAGGGTCAGATGCAAATTGCCCCCAATGCAGCCCACTACAGAGCTATAATATACAATATGTGTGTTTGTGTGTGTTTGTCTGTAGTGGGGGAGGTGGGGCTGAAGAAATGCTTATTTTTTCTAGTAGCAGCAGCCTGATGACATCTCAGCCCAGACAAAGACACTTCAAAAAAATATAAAGTGCATATCTATTGTTCTGTTTCAAATGCTGCTTTATGCATTGACATACCTCCTTAGGCCCAGTCAGTTTGGACAGTATGGTCACCCTCTGACTTGACACTATCCACAGGCAGCTTAACTCTTCAATAACACACAGAAGTTGAATCCAATGCAATATTCCTTAATTGCAGTACAGCGGATGTTTTTCCAGTTTTTTTTTAATTGTAAGAAGACCATGGAGTTGATTTATTAAAGGCAAATAGACTGTGCACTTTGCAAAGGGCAGTTGCACTCTCCAAGTGCAGCTGCTCCAGAGCTTAGTAAATGAGGTAAAGCTTTGCAAAGAGTACCCAATCACGTGCAAGGAAAATAAAAAAAACTGCATCTTTGCTTGCACATGATTACACACACATGCTAAACGACTCATTACGGACTTAAAAATTATATGTTTTCTAAACACAGAAAAACTTTTTTAAAGTATATATATTATAGTTTATTATTTTTTAGACATTTTACTTTTTAACATACTATTACTAAGACAAAGTGGTCCCTGGTCTTTTTTCATTTATTTAGAAAAAAATTAAAAACCCAGTGGTAAATACCACCAAAAGAAAGCTCTATTTGTGTGAAAAAATAAGACAAAGTACTACATAGAGACTAAAATAACCAGCCGTATCTTGGGGGAAAAAACATACAGTGCCACATCCCAGCAACAACTATCTAAAATACATTAAGGAACTGACCAATTCCACCAGTAAGAGACTTTAAAGGCTCCATACCAGAGGCAAAAATCTCACAGTTAAGAAATATAAAAATACAAATTTTTATTGATCACAGTCTATTAATACAATCATAACCAGCTATTGGTATACTACCACCATTTCACAATCATCATAAAAATAGTGCACCATAATAATTTTACTGCATTTGTCACTTTCCAAGCTGACACGTTTCACAGATTGGATCGCTGCTTCTTCAGGGATTGAATGCAGAAATGTCTAAAATATTACTAAGAGAATAATAATAAATACTCATATTTCACATATAAAATAATGTAATGTAACAATTTTTTTACCCAGATGTTTACAAGGGGCTTACCACAGCTTTCAAAAGTGACATTTTTAAAATGTTTCATCGGCATTTCTTCCGGGATCGCAGGCTCTGGCGATGTGAGTGGCTGGAGCCGCAAAAATGTCACTCCCATGTGCGCGGGAGCCCTCGGTTTTGGCAAGGAGCTCTGAAGTTCTGGCATGATACGCTGCACCTTCAGAGTGCATGCGCTGCTGATGTCAGCGGCTGCATGCAGGGTGAATATCTTCTAAACTGTGCAGGTTTAGGAGATATTCATCTTACCTACAGGTAAGCCTTATTATAGGCTTACCTGTAGGTAAAAATCACCAAGCGTGCAATACAACCGCTTTAAAGGCTTCCTGAAGTCCAATATTAAAGGCACAATTTTCTTTAACGTGATTGTAAGTGATCACCTTGTAAAGTAACCAATTTTGTTTAAAATGCAAGTGAAAAGCAAAACATTTGTTTATAGATATTAAAAAATAGAAATAAATACCTTTTTTCCCTTTTTTATAAGTGATCACATTCCATTTGTTCCAGTGTGTTTGCCTGCTTAGTGTGGTCAGTTTTTAATAGGAAAGCAGAGGGACTAGCAGGAACACCATGGATTTCACATAAAGGAAGCATACGAAGAGAATAGGAGACTTTCTCATACAAGTACATGGTGCAGCAGGCACATATCAGGAATATGGAGTTTTGGGGTAACAAAAGCTTTAAGTGAGCAGGAGAGAGAGAGAGAGAGGAACTCTGATGAAGGGGTTGATACCCACTTGGTCATCGGCCTTTTAAGCAATGATGAGTTTGGGTGTTTGGACTAAGCTCTGAACCCATGTGTGTGAGCCCACCAGGAAGCTGTCAACTTTACAGGATATCAGCAGCTGGAGCACACCCTGCTCCCCAGTTACGAATATGCACTACTCTTACTATTTACTATTCTGCTATTTGATTCCATGTTCCTCTGAACTCCCCTTAGACCTGTCAAAGGCGGGTAGAGTACTATTTTCTCATTATAGCTCTGTGAAATATATATAACAACTCTATAGATGTTCTGTCCTACATATATGTAGTTTTCCTGTGTGGTATTGATTGGTAGTTTTGGGCCACTGCAACTTGTTTACTATGTGATTTGATTTCTCCCTCTGTCTTCCCTTCCTGCCTGGATCTTAGTTCAGTGCTAGCTAGACCCTCTGTGGTTCTTCCCTGTTAGTACTTTACACAGACAGGGCTTAGAAAAGTCCCTTGGGTTGATTTACCAAAGGCAAGAGCAGCTGCTACACAGCTTGGTAAATGAACAGAAGTTATGCTGACTTCCATCATTTGCAGTGCACTTGGAGTGCAAAATGGATTTGCCTTTAGTAAATCAACCCCTATGAGCTTTGCTTTTGGTCTTTCCTGGTATATTTTCAGCAGCATCTAAAAGTGCTGTTAGTGGTTTGGACTTGAAAAGAGGAGGGATATAACCCATTGAGATCTGATGAAATTCCATTTGCATGTGGGGTATTTTACGGTGGTAAAATGGATTGATAGGAAGATTTATTTGGAGATTAGAGCTGATGCATATTAACTGAATTTAAGCATATATATATATATATATATATATATATATATATATATATATATATATTATCTTATTGCAATAGTTACTGCACTATGGACTTGGCCTTTTGTCTTTTTGCATAATATTTCCTGGAGTGATCTGGAACATGGATAGATTTTTAGATATGAGAGAATATGAGAGAAGGGGATAGTGACATCTGGTGGCTGCACTTTTACTTGCATCATGTGTTATATGGTGAGAGTTAAACTTTTATGTGGTGTACTGCACAAAGATGTTATCCAATGGTGGAAAGAAATGGCTACATGGAATTGTGAACATTTTTATTTTATTTTATGAACACCAATTTATGGACAGACAAGGACTATATAAATAATTGTATTTACGTTTGAGTGGGATCACTGTTTTGACAATAGAGCACTAGTACTTTTTTAAATGATCCTGTGAACTGATGATCAATGGAAAGAAAAATGTTTATTTACTATGATTATCAGCTACATCTAGCGGCCATAATAATTTTTTTTGTTTATTTTCATTCATTTCTTATTCATCCTGTAAGAAGAATAACATTCGACTTGATGAGAAAATAGTCAATCTATATTTGTTTTGCCCCTATTATATGCAGTTTCACAGGACAAGCAGCTCTGCTCATTTTTTTTAATAAAAATGTATATTTGAACTAATCTATCCCTCATTTTCTGCTAAAGTGCTCAAGATGGGTGGGGACACCAGGTAAATACAGATTTTACATTACATGGTTCATTAGCTAGATTCTAAAATATGTTTTTAGTAGACATGTGTGGTCGTTTCGTTCCAAATATTTATTTAGACAAATTTTTCATTATTCTGAGACTCGCATATATCCGAATCCCCGAATTACAGTACTAACAAATTTTACCAAATTCCCTGAACAACTAAACTAAATTTGTTCAAATTTCCAAATATTGAATTGAAATTCGACTCGAATTTTACATTGAATTTGATTCTAATTTGAACTTTAAACATATTGTTGAAATCAAAGACTGTGTGTATTATTAGTGTACCATTTTGAAATAATGCTGTTTTGTTAAGCCAAAGGGGATTTAAAGAGTCGTAATCACTTAATGAAGATTCTTCTTTTGTTCGTTCACTTTGCAAGTGTGAAGTTGATAAAAAGAAACCAGTAAAATATAAATATTTAAAAGCATTTGTACTTGACATTATTTTTTCTCAGCTGGCTAAAACTTCTGCACAGTATTGTTCATAGTAAAATGTTGAAAGAGAGATATTACTTTTATTAATTAGAAAACATTGCATATTTAGAATAAACATATTATTAATACAAACAAGATCAATGTGTATAAATAACAATCAGATGTTTGTTTATTGGGCTGCCGCATTCGAAGCAGAAAAAAAATCGATTTGAACGCTTCGAATCGAGAAAAAAACCTGTAAGAAAATTAAAAATATACAAAGAGGGAATTCCAAATACGAATCCTGAATTCAAACTGAAAAACAAATCACCTGAATTTAACAAAACTAAACGACTAGATTAACAATTCAAAACACAACAAATTATTTTGTCATGCACGTGTCTAGTTTTTAGATGTAGAGCTAACATAGGTTTGATAAATGTTGGGCATCTTTATGCTTACTTGCATACGTAATATGTCAATTGTCAAACAACAGGATAAATGGAAAGCTCTTGGGACTGCATTTGGCACCTGCGCTTTCATGTGGCAAAATGTGTGTTTGCTTCTCTGCTTGGTCTACCGTTAACAATTAATAACACTGAAAGCACAACTAGGTCATTTTAGGTGTATAATGGTGGCCATACACTATACAATCTAATTGTACAATCTCTTTACAATCTCCTTTAGATTTACAAAAACTATACAATAGGTGGACACACCATCTATCCAATCACTATGTATCCAATCAGGCCAGCCCTTGCACTACATCAGGGCTGTCCTGTGGGCTGCATGCAGCCCCAGGGAGTTTAGCATGCATCCTGAGCCCGCCTGAAGCTGTTGGGGAAGCCAGGCAAATGCACGCATGGAGAAATGCCAGGGATGCTGTGGAAACTTAGTTGATGGGTGACTTACTGGTTTCTCTGTCTCTGTATACCAGGGAGTCTCTGAAGTGATCTGAGAAATATAAGGTAAAGCCTTGTTTTCAATATCAAAGAAAGCTTGTATATTACTGCAACTGATGTGCATTAAAGTGGTTGTACACCCTATACAACCACTTTTACCTACAGGTAAGCCTATATTAAGGCTTTCCTGTAGGTGCTGGAAATATCTCCTAAACCTCCACGGTTTAGGAGATATTTACAATAAAGCCGGATGCCAATGTCTACGGCGCATGCGCACTTTAGAAAGGGCAGACTGTGCCGTTTCTAAAGGGGCTGGCGGCTCCCGCGCGCACGGAGTCATCACATGACTCCGGCCAGTCACAGAGCCGGAGTTCGTGGCTCCGGTAGGAAGAGGGGTGAAGATGGATGCTAGCTGCTAGTAGGGACATCGGGGACATTGCAGGCTTCGGTTTCAGGTAAGTGACACATAATGGGCTACTATGTGATGCATTGTAGCCCATTATGCTTTACTTTTGCAGGGAAATAAAGAGGAAGTAAAACCCATGAGAGGGTTTACTTCCTCTTTAATAGTATATTAGTACATAATGGAGCTGGACTTTAGAAAAAAAGGTGAACTTAGCCTTGCCTGATCTCGATTCAGCACGAAAGCAGAGGTTCGCTTGGCTCTCTCCTCATTGGCTCAGACACAGCCAGTGAGGAGGGAGCAGGGGGCAAGCCAGAGCCACATTCTGTGTGTCTTATGGACACACAGAGCTTATTGGGGGGTCACCATGCACAAGTGCATCGCATGTGGCTTGCTATGGGGCACTCAGTGGTGGGAGGGACCAAGAGTGTCGGTGGGGGGTAGTTATGACATGTTTGTTGTTTTTTTTAAATAAAAGGTTTACCATTAGAATCACTTTAAGTAATGCTTCTTGGTTCCAACCTAATTAGTTATAACATGCCAAGCAGGGCTGATTATGCACAAAAGTAAATATTAAAACGCCTGCTGTTATGGATGATAGAAGAAAGGTAACTCAATACACTTTTGATTTTTTATAAAAAGGTTTGTAATTTTTATATACGAGAATATCTGGGTCATATTATGTGATCATTGCAAGTACAAACAGCTTTTAGCATAGGTTCACACTTATGCAGTACGATTTGATGGAGGTTTTGGGTGCAATCTCAAGGATAATGTCCAATGTGCAATTCCAATGCAATTTGGATACAGATGCAATTCTCTCTATCTCTCTCTCTGGAAATCAGTTCAGAAAGACACTATAGCCTGCTAGAAATCGCACCGGAATTGCTTAGTCTTTTAACACCTACTGTATACCTTTTCTATGCAGTTTCCATTAGACTCTATGGAGAGGAATCGCATTGCACCACATTAAACACTCAAAGGACCCTTTTTAAAAACGCATTGCATTCGGACTGTCTATATGTAAATGGCCACCATAGAAAGTCAAGGTATTTCACTTGTCATGAGATTCCATGTGTTCTGGAACACATACGAAATCGCATCAGTGTGAACCATGGCATAAAGTACATGTCTACTCTAACAATGAGCTTCTCTTATCAGCTCTCTTCTGGTTTGTTAAATTTACCATGGACTTTTTTTGGTATATATTTTAAAAAAGTGCAAAAAAAAATATCTGTTGATCTTACCAGAAAATCCAGTGAGGTGATAACTACCTGTACACTCTGCCACGGCTTCACTCCACTTGGTTGGCATTGTTACCAGTTTCCTAGGTGAGCCACAGAACACCTCCTCATATTTTATGGAGATGAGGAGAGAGCCAAGTTTTCTGTAGTCCTAATACACTTTCTGTCCTAGGGTGATAAAGCTGTTGCACTATAAACATAGTGCAGTGTCGGAGTGGTATACCCTGGATGTATGTTACTGGCAGGATTACAGGGTGAAAATAAAGGAAACAATGCAAATACTGCAATATATTCTGTTTTTATCCTTGGATTTAGAAACATTTTATTAGAGTTTGGATTTCTTTTGGCTAGCTGCATACAGTGACAAGGCTTACAGATGTAAAACTTTCTAGTCTTAACATTGGTAAGATGGGAAAGAACGATGATCATAATGGAAGTGATCATTTGCTGGTATTGTTACCAGGAAAGGTCTTAATCTTAGGAAATTGTAGATACAGTATTCATTTCAAAGAATGAGGATTTCCTTAACAACTTAAGGGTATAGAGCCCTGAGCACAGATTACAATTGCCGCTGAATTTGTACCACTTATAGGCCGCATAAGAGATACCTCTATGCCTCAGACCACAATGCAATTGCTTTGTAGGCACTGTCAATAGTTCAGCCCCAGGAACTCATGCATGAATAGAGATAGTGTTATTTTAATGGCAGAAAATCATTGATATGTGGACATTCCTACCAGGGCAATGTTTCATTCTAAAAAAATTGCTATATTTCAAGTACAATATATTACGCTGTTTAATTTAACATTTTCTGCAGACTATTCATAGTCTTAAATCTATAAAGCTAATTTCTACACTGTTATACAAAACATACACTTGTAATTTTCTATTTAGGAAATATATGACTATACCTTTCATCCTGTTTATGTAATTGTTCTTTGATAAAGTGTTGGTCAAATCTCAAAACGTTCCAGAAATGTGTTACCTATCCCTGTTCATTATTAGAAATGGTGGATATCAGTAACCATAACATTTTCCTTCCTCTAATTTCATAAGTGTATATGTAGGGTAGACGTATGGTGCATACCAGTGTTTCTCAACCTTTGTTCAGTCAAGGCACCCTTTAAAAATTATGCACAATCTCGAGGTACCCTTTAAAAATCATGGAAAATCACGAGGTACCTCATTCTAAAATGTAAAAACTGTTCTAAAGTAGGACACCCAACATTAAAGGTGATTCATTTTTCCAAAGCAAATACACTTTTGCAAACTGGTACTGACTACAGTAGTACCCAATGTTTCTCTTCTCCCTCAGTTTTTCTCCATCACTCAGCTAATGTTTATGGAGAGGGGCAGGGGAGGGTCAAACAAGGATGCTATGCAGGCGACTGACATCCTTCATATCAACTGATGATAACACTGGTTGTTAGGATGCTGGCAGCTAGAAGTTGTAATGGTGAATAATGAAAACCTGTGGCTTTGTGTAACTAAAAGGCAGGCCTCATCCACACCTTGGCTTGTGTGCAATTTTTAGGCATTTTGCCAGGGCACCCCTGAAAAAAAAAACAAGGCACCCCAGGGTGCCTGGGCACCTTGATTGAAAAAGGCTGCATTTGACTATTTAAAGATGATCTCCAGGCCCATAATAAAATACACAAATTAATGCAGCTCTCTCTTTAGTAATATGAATTATTGTTTTTTTTTTTTAATTGTTTTTTTTATTCAAGCATGTAAGAATACACATTTTTTCTTTCTATTAGCCACTTGCAATACCTGTACATCAGAGCTCAGGCTGGGAGTAAGAAGCATTAGAAGAAGCTAATCAGGTGTGCTGCAATGCTCATGTGCTAACATATTGGTAAGACAGCATAGTGAGTATGAGGAAGGACAAAACTGTTACTTAACTAAAAAGAATAAAAATCAGGTATCCTCCCCTGCCAGCCAAGGCTTTGCTATGTGGCAGGCTTATGTTTCAGGCCTGGGTAGACAGCTCTTCTGCTGTCCCTCTCCTTCATGTTTTTTAAAATATCTCAAGATTGGAATTTGTATGCATTTTAGGTGATTATTGGGTAATATGAAGCCATGTTTTCAAATGAATGCAGAAATCACATTATATGTGCTCAGAATTAAATATGCTCTTTTATTTACAACTGCATTAAATTATATTTATTTACATATATACAACTTTCTTTCAACCATTCTTTTCAAGAGCAAATGTCACCTTGACATTGAGCCTGCTTGTATCATTACTATTTTTGTGCTTAAGCAGGACAAAATAAATCACAAACATAAGCAAAATGCAAGTACAATAGTAGAATCTGCATACTTTCTACTGCATACTGCAAAATTTTACAAATCCATTTTTTATAAAAAAATCTAATAAAAAAAAAAATCAAACTAAAGAAGCATACATTGCCTTGAATTAAGTTGCATACAAATATACAGTTATCATGAAAAAATTACAATACACTTATTGTTTCAGTGTAACTTAATATGAACTAGATAAAGTAATGCATAGTGGTTTTGTAATTATTTATATATTTTTAATATTATTATTTTTTAGAATCAAATAAACAATTCTTTCTAGTCAGGTAAATATGAAGTACCGTATATTCATACAGTATCTTGCTTTTAGCTTTTAAAGATGCAGTCAGACCTTTAACCTTTTTTTTAATAAATGCTCAATATGTTTGATCATATTGCTATTTTGATAAAAGTAGCGTATTGTTCACAGGACTCAATGATTTATCAACAGTGATTTGCCCCAATGACAAATCCCTTATCCTGGAGTCTCTTAGACTGAATTTCAACAAATCCCTTATCCTGGAGTCTCTTATGCCACGTACACACGACCGGTTTTGCCATCGGAATAAACTCTGAAGGTTTCTCCGACGGAACTCCGACAGAATTCCATTCAAGCGGTCTTGCCTACACACGGTCAAACCAAAGTCTGACCAAAGTCCAACCGTCCAGAATGCGGTGACATACAGCACAAACGACGAGACTAGAAAAAGGAAGTTCAATAGCCAGTAGCCAATAGTGTCCGTCTCGTACTTGCTTCAGAGCATGTGTCTTTTTGGTCCGTCGGAACAGCATACAGACGAGCGATTTTCCCGATAGGAATTGGTTTAGTCGGAAATATTTAGAACATGTTCCATTTCTAGGTCCATCAGAATTTTCAAAAAAAAAAAGTCTGATGAGGCATACACACGATCAGAATAGACAATGAAAAGATTCCGTCTGACTTTTTCTGTCGGACATTCCGCTCGTGTTTACATGGCTTTAGACTGAATTTTCAATCAGACAAATTGTGCCTCAAAGCAAGCAGCTCTCCTGTTCTACTTTAACGCATAGTGTTCTGGGAATCCCTCGCCAAGTATTAAATATTTACTTTTAAAACAAAACAAAAGTATTTAATCTGATATATATATATATATATTTTTGTATTATTGTTATTTGCGAAATCAAATGTAAAACAATCTAAAAACATTGTTTTTTGGAGCTAGGGATATATATATATATTATGCTTTTGTGCTAATGCACAAATGTATAGCTGTGCAAGGTGGAATTGAATGCATATTTTGAATATTTATGTCATATTTTGTGATATGTGATCAAATATCTACCTGATTAGCTTAAATCTAAAAACATATCATTAAAAAAAATGGAAAGTAAAATTGGTGCCAAAGCTTTATAGTTTTGCTATAAAGAGATTTCTGAAATAACTTTACAAATGCCTGCCCCCCACCCTATCCCTATCCATATTAGTTTCTTTCTCTCATCCATTCTTGCTCTTTTCTTGTCTTGTCCTGTTGACAAGCTAGTTAAGGATCACTCCAGTCAAAAAGTCATGGTAGATGCTGGAAACTTGATTGACAAACTTTGTATCTCTAGTAATACATTTGCAAATCTACTGTGCCTTTTAAGTGAATGTTCCATTGCTTTTGTAGTATCTTACAATCATTTTATTTTGGGAAAAGTTCTGAAAGTGGGCAGAATTAAAAAAAATCTCTGTGCTACAGTGCATAGTAGTCAGGCAAATCTTAGATCTTGAGTCCACGAGTGATATAAAAACATAAATGGGGGTTTGCCCCACCTGGCTTTATGTATCAAATAAAATAACCTTTGAGTGGAAAGCTTTTCTAATAAGACACTGAAAAAAGTAATAATTATATAAAATGTGCAAAACCAGTAAAACACCAGAATCCAGATTAGTAAGTCCTTTCATTAAATTTTAATGGGATATGGTGAATTATTTTGTGCTTTTCATATTTCTCTTTGGCTAACTAAAAGGCATTATGATCAGACGTTTAATTCCTCTATCAAATGGAAGAAAAATAAAAAATTGCCCGGGAATTCATATCATTTAGTCATCTTTTCCCTTTAAATCATTCAGTACAAAAAATTATAAATTTTGTATATTGCATTGTGCAACACTTTTAAACATGCAGCTCAAAGCATGAAGGTCCATTGTTTATTGCGGCAGCACAATACTAAAACAACAAATCCCTGAGTAGTCGGACCAAAATTACTGCCCTTCTAGACCAGCTGCCTTGTGGTGCCCCCCTTCTTCCTAGCTTTAGTATCATAATAACAAGATCAGACATCATAGCCACACAAGGGCGGAGAGGCTGAAAGAGACAGTTTGCCCACTGTCAGTTTGCATCAGTACATCTAGAAGTGATCACTAAAAGAGTACGGCAAAGCTTTTCCCTACTATTAGCTTCAAATAGAGCTTCAAGTGAAATGGGCAAATATTTTATAAGTTAAAAACACATATCCACAGGTCTTCAAGAAACTTTTCAACCTACTATCTTTGCCTTTTCTTTCTCTATCTTTCAATAATGTGCATCACATTTCCAAGCTAAAGAAACCATTGTTTTATTGTAGGGAAGAGCTCAATGTTTGGTCCAGCCATTTAGGCATTTGCACATTTACCCATTTGACAGAAGCTGAACATCATGTACAATAGCGGTATTACTATCCCTATTATACATGACATCTTCTCCTGTCAATGGATGTTAAGGATGCTGGTGGGAGCAGGAACTTACATGGCAGGGAATCCCAAGCTGGACATTCCATTGAGTGATAAGTGTACAAGTGGGACTTGTCTCCAAAGTAGTATTTTTTTTTTCTTTTGGTGGGTCATTTACCAATGGGCCTTGTGACTGACTTGGATCTGTACTGTATGGATAATGTGATTGATGATCGTGGATTTACAATGAGGACTTTTTTCCTCATCAACTTTGGGATAAGGTGCTTTGCCAGAGGGCCCTCCCTGGCAAGGCACATAGATCATGTTGAGGGTTTTTAGCCACACACTCCCCCCTTTTTCTGGCCAGCCATCCTGCATGCTTGGATTAAGGATCTGGTATGGATTTTTAGAGGGAACTTTCACAATTTTTGTTTTCATTTTTTTTTGGTGCTCCTGGCCAGTGCCCACCCCCATGCTATTTTTTTTAAATCTATTTGCCGGTTAGCTCAGAAAATATGCATTTTTAATATGACAGATTGGATTCTGTATTCATTTCAGTGGGATTCAGGCTCAGCATCTTTGAAGTTTGCCAAACTCCTGCTGAACCAAACTCAGGGCAGCTCAGCTCATCACTATTCAATTGTCAATAAGTTTGTCCATGGGTGTTCCCCCGCTAAAAACATACCTGACTCTTATCGTGATAAGGGTCGGTATGCATGTCATGGGGGACCCCATGCAAAAACAAAAAAACTAAATGTGGGGTCCTCCTCAAATTCTATACTAGTCCATTATCCAAGCATGCAGACTGGCAAGCCAGGAGATGGAGATATTTGTGTATCTTCCTCCTGAACCAAGTCAGGCCAGATGCCCACAACATAAATGGTACCTTGTCAGGGGGGAACCCAGGGCAAAGCACCTTGTCTCCATATTAATAAAAACAAGGACCTATTCCCCACAACCCTGACCTAGTGGATGGTAATGTCTCTAGGCAGAGGGATTTTTGGAATTTGAAAGCCCTCTTTAAAAATAAGGAGGCCCCTGAAAACCACCTCCACAAACAATGTAAGCAGTACATAGTACCCCTAGTCCCTCACAAAAAAAGGTAAATAGTAAATTAAATGACCACACTTTTTTATAAGGAAAAATTAATGAATAGTTAAAATGCTGGCACTGAGTATATATATATATATATATATATATATATATATATATATATATATATATAATATATATAAATTAATTTGCATTGTGCTTGAAAGTCTGCATTACTTTTAATTTCCCTATTTATAAGCTATTAATATTTTATGAAAATCACAACTGAGAGGGTATTTATCACAGCCTCCAATAGATTTTCCACTCTTAGGGTGATGGATAGATGATAAATATTTATGAGCGCACTAATTTATGACTGTGTGCTGGAAACCTGGTAAACAGTCATTCACTATGCATTCCATGAATAATATGTGCTCTGTGCACATTGCAGCAGAAATTTCTGCCTAATCGATGCTCCCAAAACTGCTATCTGGTCAACAATTCCTTTCTGTCAATCTCAAAGTCATTGCAAATTCTGAAGATCATGGAAACATGTGTTTAAATCTAGCGCAAACAAACCACAACCCACACATGTCAATGAAGTTTAGTTGCTGAACTGAAACACATTCTGTATCCTATTATTATTATTTTTTTATATTTTAAAACAACAAATGTGAAACAGAATTTTATATAACAAACTGTTCTATGTTTGGGAGTCAGGAAAGCAGTGAGCAATACATACTGTGTGCCTGTGGCAAAAACAAAAGCATTTCTATCAAGGTGTTTTTCCAGCTGTTTGTGTGTGCTGTTGACACAACTTGCCATTGCACACAACAGAATGGAGTTTAAGAATAAATCTCCCAACATCCCTACTATATCAAGGATAGGTGGTGATATTGCAATTCAACTTTCTGATTCACTAAATTAATAGAAAGTTCTACTCCTTCCCAAACCCACAACAAGATAGATGGGACACAATTCACGCACACATGAGCATGATCTTTTTTCTATTGGCAAATTTTATAGACATGCCTTTCTCCTAGCAGTTAAAGTTTCTGTTTGGTTTTTAGTAATATATTTGTATAAATAAGATACTTTTATGGTAGTAATGGAATCAAACAAACACATATGCATAATATTTTCCGGGGGGGGGGGGGGGGGCATCATCCCAATTAAACCAAAAATTCAAATAGCTAAATGTAAAAAAGGGGGACTTTAAATATGCTGCTCAGGAAAGTATAATTAATCATAAAATACACTTTGTATCGTTAAGTATATAATTTTAAAATAAAATTGATGGATTGTATAATAAACATTGTAGAGGTCAAATGTCCTGACAGTAATATAGTCTGTCTACATGTTTCACAGGTATTTCAGCAATTGGCTTTCCTGTAAAAGTGATCACTTTTACAGTGCTTGAAAGCCCCCTCCCCTCCTTCTGCTGCCCACCATAGTTCCCAGGCTCTCTCGCTGTTCCACCGAGGTGGTAAGCAGTTGGGATGGCCACCCACAGAGGAAAGGGAGGAACATACATCCCCCATCCCTTCTGACAAATATAGCCTGAAGCAATGAGGATTTTGTCACTTCCAGTTTCAGAGCTGTCATTTCCTGGCCATTTCAGCCGGGGGAACCAGCTGAACAAACACAATTTGTGCTTAAAGAGGAGCTGCAGTCGGCTCACATAATTTGTAATAAAAACATCTTTGCCATTCTGAAGCTTCTCTCCAACCACTTTGAATATTTTTTTATATATACTGTGATTCTGTACTTGCCAAATATGCTGCAGAAATCTCCCTCCACTGAGTCTGGCTGCAACCATTTTAACTGTGGGCAGCTGAAGCTGCTGCCTGTTCACTTCCTGGATTTACACAGAGGCACACCCTACAGCTCTGCAGCCCTGCATCTCTCATTGACCCTCTTATGACTCATCCCCCCTCCCTTCCTGGCAAACTCTCACCAGAGTGAGAGAGAGAGATGTACATGATGTCATAAGCCTAGGCTTTTTAACCTGACAAGAAACAGGAAGTGGTCTGTATAAGGTATTTACTGGCAGAAAAAAAAATGTTTTACTATCCAAAGTTAAAACAACAAGGGCAAAAGATTTAATACATGGAAAGATAAAAAAATTACTGAAGGTCCGCGTTAATCAGCTGTATTGAATGGTAGCTGATAGACCCCTGAGAGTACAAAGTGTGATAGCTTTGTCACTGTCCAAAGCTATCACAAGGGGGCTTGTTCACCCCTTTGTGTTAACAATAACATTACATTAAAAAAGTAGAAAATAAAATAAATAAAAATAAAATAAAAAAAACAATTTAAAAGCACCCCTGTGCCTATAGGTCTGGTACGTATATGTAAATGGTGATTGCACCACACATGTGAGGTATTGCCATAAACGACAGAGTGAGAGCAATAATTCTAGTGTCATAGCTCACGTTTATCTCTAAACTAATAACCTGTACAGGATGTTATAGTGTTGCCTTTTGGCAATTTTAGGTACCGTAATTTGACGCCATTTCAGAGGCATGCACAATTTTAAATATTGACATGTTTGGTATTTTTTTTACTTGACACAATATACTCTTTTATATTTTACAAACATTTGGGTATTATATTGTGATTGTGTGCACTAAAATTAATTTAGGTGTAATTATTCCTGAAAATGTATGTTTGATAAACAGCTGTGCAAATATCATGTGGCATATTTTTTTTTTTTTTTAATGCAATAGCCACCATTTTATTATCTGGGGCCTCTGCTTTCATCAAATTTATAATGCTTGGAAGTTCTAAGTAATCTACGAGTAAAAAAAAAAGCACATGTTCACACGTATGTGAAAAATGTAAAAAAATCCCCCAGTAGGCAAGCAGTTAAATAACTATTGGGGAATAATTAAAAAACAAAAACAAATACAGAACTCTGCTTTAAGAACAGGAACTCCTTGATAGATAAAGTCAAATGTATGTTTAATGGCAATGCAATATAGTTTCCTCTGACTTGTAACCTGTATGTAACTACTAAATCCACTGACTTTAAAAATTATTTTACATTCATGAAATGTGTACATTTATGGGATGAAAAACTGACGTATATCATCCTTCTTTGAAATCAATCTGATAAGAATTTTAAAGTACAGTTTTCATGAATTAAAATATCTTTCATTGATGTTTAATGACCAGAGCTTCATAAACTACACTCTTGCATCTGGTAAATGTCAGTTAAATGCCAGCTTTGAAACTCAAAAGTCATCTGACTACTCTGCCCTAGATTTGTGTACCTACTTTTTAACCTGGTTCGTGTAGTGGAATAAGTATTTATTTATTTATTTATTTATTGCAGGTATTCATATAGTGCCAACAATTGTATGCAATGCCTTACATCTTACAATCTAAGGTCCCTAACTCACATTCATACATACACATACTAGGGCCAATTTAGAAAGAAGTCAATCAACCTACCGGCGGGAAGAAACTGAAGTACACGTAAGAAGCCCACACAGGCACAGGGAGAACATGCAAACTCCAGCAGGTAGTACTGTGGTTAGGATTTGAACGGACAACTCTGTGCTGCCTGACGGAAGCACTAAGTGCTAAGTAAAGAGAGCAATACAAGGAAACGTGCAACAAATTGAAAAATATGTTCAAATAAGTGGAGAAGGAGAGGAAGGAGATAATTAAGATTGATCAGGGTTACTTAAGGGTTAATGGGGGGAACAGAGTTTATTTGCTTTTTTTAAAACCTTGTAAAATTACTTTAACTGAAATACAATACAAATTAAAGGTCACCCTTTGATCTACTGTGGATAAACAAGAGATATTACAATGAAGCAATAACATTGCTAATTGTAACTTTGATTGACATGACAGATGCTGTTCTGCGTGTATCAATTTATACAGGAGCAACAAAAGATGTTTGATACAATTACTAGCTAGGGAGCTGCAAGGTTGTAGGAGGAGCCACACACGCCCAAAATATTTCAATTAAGTTTTGGGGCCAGGTATGGCATGCTCAAATTCTAAGAATGGACAATGACACAGCAGTATATGCCAGTGTCAAGATTTGCTTTGTCTATTTAAACTAGAGACTGATCCATCCCAGAGATGAATCACTGTTCTGACACATTTGCTTGTGTGTGTAAATCTCAGTTTGAGAGATTGAACAACAGTCTTTTAACAACAGGTGGCAAAGAAAAGAGAACAGCATGAAAAAGGCTAAAGCTCCACCGGCTACCTAGAAACAATTCTGCATGATATCTATATGCAATCTATCTAGGTGGAGCAGAGCTTTAGGAAATGATACAGAAATACGACAAAGAAAGATAAGTTGCACTAAAATCATAAACATAAATTGTTCAAAATGTGCTTAAAGGTGTAGAAAAGAGTTTCTATAAAGTCCAAATGCACAAAAGGCTATGATCACAAAGTCAAATGGCTATGGAACAAATGGAAGAAACTCCACCTTAAGAAAGCCACCGACACACAGGTTAAGATGTACTCTGAATGCAAAACAAGGACCCTCTAATTACAGGTCACAGAAGGTCACATAAGCCTTAGTACATCCACCATTGACGAGGTCCAAGGGGAAACAGCAATGATGGTGTGCAACCCATTTGCAGTTCCTTCTGATTTGGACTCTCTCCCGGGCTTGGTCAGTCGATCTCTCTCTCCTCTCTCTTCCTGTTTGGTCTGTCTGTGATGTCAGCATCACGAGTATCCCAGGAGCGCCGCTACATCACCGCCGCTGAAATGGTTGCGAGGTGAGTGGGCTATGCAGAGGGCGTTAGAGCAGAGATTTCCTGTTAGTGACAATCCTTAGGTCATACAAGTGACTCCCACCACCATTCATAAATGCATTGACCTCCACATCTGACCTGTTAAACCCAGGTCAAAACACGCGATTGACACTCAGGGGTACAATCAAAGGCTTCTCTGTAATCTTCCTCTGGGAGGAGGAACTTGTGAAATGGTGACCCAAAATCTACTTGGAAACTAAATCTTTTGAGATTGTTGATCACCTAGTTCATCTGTAGCTCTCACTAGTTTCTCCTGCTGACCTTCACATCACTAGAGGAGAAAATAGTGATGTAAGGTCAGCAGGGGGGACCAATAAGAGCTACAGGGAACCACAGAAATTTAAATTCCTGGAAGTCAGTTTCCCAGAAGACTTCAGAAGATAATTTCACAGCAATGGAGAGATGTTCAGCAGCTGACACAGAAGGAAACGTGTGAATTCTTTTTCCTCTTTACAAGTATGAGATTACTTGAACTTAGCCCTCTTATCCCTCTGCAGCCCCCCATTTTTTAGCCCTATACACAAATTTTTTTCTGGAAGTCCTCTAGCCAGTTGGATTGAGTCTCAGCAGCTTCCTCTTCTTCTTCTAATGATGGAGATGGCTACTCAGTCCTGAAGGTTGTGAACCCAGCCTATATGATGATGTGCCCCCTAAGGGGCAGGTAAGTAGAGGCTGGGCTCACTGGAAATAAGAAGAGACTAAGAAGGGGACAGTGCTGGAGCTGGGAGAAGGTAAGTAGAACTTTGATTTTTTTTTAACAGAAGGGGCAATAAAAATGAAACATAAATAAATTCATAAAAATCAATAAATACATTCAAGCTACACTATAAATTGATGGGCTTAGTTCTACTAACTGCTATACTGACTAAGCACAGTAGTATGAGAACCTTGTTGCTACTTTCTAAAAATGCTGCTGAACTTTTTAACACAATAGCTTTATTTCAACATAATCACCACAATGTTTTAGCCTTTTTATTATTTACAGTACCTCAAAATAATCCCTTTTACATGTATATCCAAGACTATGCATTAATAATGCTGGTAGTAGGTCCCCATTTTTCTTGTCAGGACAATAAACACCGACCAAGTGGCAATGTTATATTCAGTAGAGTTTGACATTTTTAATATGCACTGGATGACTGTTCACATAAAAAAAAAAATGCAAAGTGGAAGTAAAATCTGTATCCTGGAATCTAAGCATGCTACCACTGTGCATGGAGTTAAGAGCATTTTATATGCTTTTATCAACGTAGTGGAGGTGAAAGAATTTCTAACCTAGACAGCTGTGATGATCAATAAACCCCATTTTCGCAACACTTCCAGGTGTCTCTTACAAAGTGTATCATTGTTTGCCTGTAGGAAAATGAAAGCTTGGTTTGGTTCATGAACCAGGGCTTTTAAACATGATGCTTTGACTTCTTTCCCAGAGAAGTATGGCTGCAAGCGTACAGTTTAAGCCACGGTTAGACTTCCCATGGTGGTTGCAAAAAAGAACACTTAGTCAGCGCGTCTTTTTATTCCTCGCTGTGCGTAACTTCCTGACTTAATAAGTATAGATCATGTTGATTTCTTAGTTGGTTTGCAGTCTTGAGCTTATGTTCACTAGCAACGCGTGGTATTAGAGAAATGAAACGCTTATAAGAGATAATGGCACAAGAAATGAATTTTCTTTTTTTTAGTTATGTTTTACAGACCTGACCAAACCTGCTTTATTATTTTGAAATTATACTCCTCTGTTGCACTCTTAACTGTTTATTTGCAGGATTTAAGGATGTAGGAAAACAAGTACTGAATGGCCTTACTATATTTGTATGGTACTCTAGGCTGGGGTGAGGGAGGTGGCACATGTAATTTTGAGTAATAGACTCACTTTTAAAGTCATTCCTGATACTTCCCAACATGCAGCAACAGTATTATTTTTCAGAATAGCTCCACCTTTTATCATTAAAAGGCAGTTATTGTTTCCCAGTCCAATGACTTTGCCTAGGCTAAGATGTCACATGCTGTTTGCTGCAGGCAACAGGAAGCATTTGCCCAATCCCCACCCCAAGCAACACAGTAACCCTTTAGCAAGTCACAAGGTGAGAGGCTGCAGTAGAGTCAGACATGTGTAGGCCGAAAACGGCATGGGTACCAGGATTTACATGATTGTATCATCTCTGATGCAGAATCTCAGTCCAGGAAGTAGATGGTGACCCTGAATGATACCTTAACAGAGATCGACTTCAGTACCACCAGCCTGTTGTTTTTTTTTTGTTGAATAACTGCTGTCAGCTATAGTTGCAAGCAGTAATCATTGTATTCCAATGGTCATCAACCCTGTCCTCAGGGCCTACTAACAGGCCAGGTTTTATGTATTACCTTGGGGAGATGCAGACTAGAATACTGCAATCACTGAGCAGCAAATTATATCACCTGTGATGTTTTTCAGTTATCTTGCAACCCTGGCCTGTTAGTGGGCCCTGAGGACAGGGTTGATGACCACTGTTGTATTCTGATGGCTGGGAAACCTCCCACTGTGAGAATACAACCTGTGGTTGAAGAATAGAAAATGTCATAACGTATGGCCTGCCTAGCTCCTTACCACCTGTTGTACACATAATCTAATGTTATGCTGCCACATATATGCACACAGTTGGCATCACTGTGCATGCTCACTCGACACCCCCAGCACTGTGACCAAGCTATTACTGACAGCTCACGGTGACTGTTTATGGTCAGAAGCTGGTAAGGTGGGCTCCTGGTCACTGTGACAACCAATCCCAGTGATCACATCATCAGATAGTCCATGTCCTTTCTTCAGAGTTACAAACTCTTAAAGGGCCAGCTCTCACTGACTGAAGGGAATAAAAGACGAACAATCCTGCTTACACCCTCCCACATGACAGTTTTAACACTATGGGATCATTACTGGGAGGGGAAGGGAAGTGATGTGCAGGAAGGGGGTGAAGCTTTGTGTCACAGAGAAACCTAGAGAAAATAAAGCAAATCTGCCTGCAGCATGACAAATGACAGTATTCTACTACATGCTTGAGTTCTCTGAGCATGGCATGAGATGTGATGGGTGTATCTGCTGAGTGTATATGGGTGTATGATGGGTTGTGCTGAGTGTATATAGATGAATTGTGCAATGAGCTGTACATGGCATACTATAAGTTGGTTCATTCTGTATACTATGCTATCCAATACATACTCCACAAAGGTCCACTGTCAATGGTGTGCTTTATGTTATATTCTGCATACTATTAGTATATTGTCATATTAAAGCTGACATTTAGTTAAAAAAAATTACTCTATACCTTTAGTTACATTACTTACCTGTAATGAAGCACCATGATGTTCGCTTTGCTGTATTCTGTGGAAATCTGTATTACAGGGCTCCCTGTCTTCTTCCTTCTTCTGAATTCCCCTTGCTGTGAAGGTTAGAGCTCCAGGTCTTCAGGCAGAACAGCAGTACAGATAATCCAACGGGGACATGTCACCTTCTTCCTCCTCCTCCATGGATGATAGAATCAGCAGAGCTTCCCCCCATTTAAGATCCAACCCTCAGATCTAAATTGACTGCACTTCCAGGTGCACTTGTAGTGAAAAGTGGATTTGCCTTTAGTAAATCAACCCCATTGAGTCAAACAGGCTTTAAGGTATTCAGATCAATGACTTCTCCCTTTCTCCTCCTCCATCTTCCTGCAATGATCAGGCTCTGTGCAGCATGTTCATACCATATTGAAGAATTATAGAAATCTCCATAGTGTGATATTGTTAAAGTGTAATTCCACTTTTGCTGAGAAACAAACATTCCCCTCTGGGTGATCTATGTACATTACAAGGATTTTAACAAACTTTGTTGCAGATTCCTACCTTTTGTTATTCTGAAGAAATACCTGTGTGTTTGTCTGTATCCATGTGGGAAAGTGAGTCTAATGGGAGTGGCTTCATAATTATCAATCAGTGTGCACCTGCAGAGCTCTAATGAGGAAAGCTGCTGGCCTGCATCCTTTTAGACGTGATTTCCTGGGAGTATCTCACCAAAATGGCATTTTTGTTGCAGGGGATGCCTGAAATCTGACTTATATCCCAGGGTGGACTTCTGGGAAAATTGGTGAGCCTATCACAGAAGCAGGAAATTATGTTTCTGGGGAGCATTCTGTACACATTCTGTGTACAGAAAACCTCCAGGTAGTCACATTGCATTGCATTTTCAGAACATTACAAAGCTGCAGATTTTTCAGCATCGTCTGCTGAACTAAAAAGATACCAGGGTCATGACTTCAGCTGCGGCCATGACCCTGCTAGAACCACTTAAACTAGAGGACATACGGGTACATCCATCTGGGACAAATGGTTAATCTTTAACAGGGTTTTTAAAAATAAGGGGATGAGAAAGGAGAGCAAGAAGACTGTCAAAAGTAAGAGGAAGTTATGATTTGCACCCAATCCCCCTTATTTACGCTAACATTTATTTGCTAATTAACACCAATCTGGTTGGCTTTGGCATGGGGGAGGTTTGCATGGGGTTACTATTCCATGCACCTGGTGCACCAGGGTGACTGTATCTTTTTGTTTTTTTCGTAATTGCATTTTTTTTAGTACAACTAATAACAAAACATTAAAGGGCAGGACAATAAAAACATTTTTTTAACTGGAAATATTAATTACCAGCTTAACAGGAGCTGCTAACTCAAGGGAACAGACTAGCAGAATCACAGGCGGAACAAACTTCTAATTATTCACGCTGAAATCTCTGAAATTCATTCTGAAATCTGTTTTGTTTTTTGCATCTGTAATTCTAGTTTATAGTAATTCAAGGTTGCAAAATCTGACTAAAGACATTAATTCTACTATATACATGTTGAATAATTCACCTGTCTAACTTGTTGTTTTCACAAAAAGAAAATCCTAATAAATTCAACACCAGTTATTTACGGAGGAAATGGTGTTAGATTGTTCCAAATCTAAGTGCCTTATGAACAAGTGTGGGCAAACTGTAACCAAGTTCTATAGGAAAACTGCAAAGTACATTTCAATTCCTAGTGCACCCCATTCGCTTTTTATACCAATATTATTTTTAGTTTTAGTTAGTTACTTTTCTAATCTTATCAGTTTTGTTTGATCTTCATATAGGGTGCTTCTATGTTTGGCAGCTGTTAGTAGAATTGGAAGAAAAAGGAAAGCTTCACAACAAGGATACAAATGGAAACACTAAAAGTTTCTTATTTATTTACATAAGGTTGTTCATAGAGTATTATGAACTGTTGAAATAAAGCTGCAGCAGCAGCAGGTAGATGACAGGTTGACCTATCAGTTTATATTAGTTGTCAGGGGATCTATCACTTAAGCACCTCCTAGAACAACTCACAGTTTCTCCATCCCCAAGAGGCATAACCTCCTGGCTCCATCCTACAATACTTTTGCTGTCAACTGCTTGGTGTCATGATCTACTCTTGGGGTGATTGTCAGCAACGTATTTTCACTGCTTGTCCATTGCATAATGAAAAAAGTCAATGGTTATTTCTATACATTGTGACACAAACTATAATTTCAACCTTTTTTGCCCAAAGAGGAGATTACTAGAGCCCTCTCCAACATCAAAGAGAAAAAAATCATTCAGTTTTGCATATCTCTCTGGAATATTGCGATGGGTAAATGTGGAGAACATTATAAATAAAGCCAAGAGAAATATCCAGAACATTTGTCCCCATTGGATAATTTTCCCACACCCTGAGCTCTGGTAACAACTCCAAAATTTGGGATTTCCCTTACTTTCTGACAATGCACCTGGACAAATAGAGACAGACAGAGAAAAAAACTTGACAGAGGATCTAAACCTTATCCACATAAAAAAAGGTTTGCATTTAAATACTCTTAAAAAAGCTGCCCTTGAACTTCAGCCAAGCAACTTTACCTGGGTAGAGGCGATATCATCAATCTGCTACAAGTAGGACAAACCATTTCCTCAGGCTCCTCTTCACTACCAAGAGTAATACATACACATTACTTAGCATGCATGCACTTAATATGGAAAACTATATTTGATGCTAGGTACATTATATCTGATTCTATGTGAATTGTGAAGTTATTCACTCTCCCACCTTGGACCAGGAGTTATAGCGGCATAAGACAGTGAGAGACTAGGAAGTGTGACAACAATGGTGTTAGTTTTCATTGCATTTATTACTGCAGGTCTTTTGTTGGGGCATTACACTAGGTAAATGATCAAGAAGTAATAATAAAACTCCAGGAAAGAAGGCCCAGGAGAGAGTATCCTTCTGCCATCCTTCTGCGAACCCAAGTGCAAGTTAAATACAATTACTGGAGAGGCTGCAACTTTTTAAATTCAGTATGTTTTTATTTTAAAAGTACAACATATTACAAGATATAGTTCAAACATTTAGATGGCCCAACATAGGCCTAGAAAACAAAATTTACATATAATTATGAGCATAGATCAGTTATGTTTGATAACAAAAAACATCTTCTGGATAAGAGATTCTGGAATTTTACAGAGGATTCAGTCCAAGTGTATTCAGACCTTAGTCTGTGTTCGGCAAGGGATAGTATTGAACCGTTTTAAGAAAAATTTTTTACTTGCGGGTCAGGGGGGATCGCCTAACCAGGTCACCCCTAAAGGGATCTTCCTGTGCCCCAGCCGGGTCTCCTCTCCCCGCCCACCTCATATTTGACTGCGCCCCACCTAGTGCTTAACGTATATTACCCCTAATGACTCAGATAGAGTGTAATTTGTCCAGATAGGATTTTATTTTTGCCTAATTAGCTCATAAACAATCAAGTAATGTTAAGACCTTTTGTCAAACTGAACCTAACAAAAGAAATTTAAGTAAAAAGAGGAGAAAGAAGGTAGAAATATGAACAGGAGGGAAAATGAGGGGGGGGAGGGGTGTCAGAAATACATGCTAGACTTTAGCCGGAAATTACGGGAGTGTTATGGATAACCCCCGCCTCTAGGGGTATTCCACAGAATGTTGCCCATGGTGACCATACAGATTCAAATTTGTGGAGCGTGTCAGAAGTGATACTGGCTAGTTTTTCTTGTGTCATTATCAATGAAAACTTGTGTTGTATAGCTAAAAAGGATACCTTTGGTTGTTTCCAGGCTCTGGCTATAGTGATTTTCATGCCAGTGAGCATGAAGTGGATCAACTTAAGGTTGGGTTTAGAAACATGGGGGATGTGGGCATTGAGAAGGGCTACCGAAGCGGACCTGGGGACTTCCCAATTAGTGACTTTGTGAATTAGATTAAAGAGTTTCTTCCAAATCGGTCTGATTCTGGGACATTCCTACCAGACGTGTACCATTGATCCCAGGAGTTGGCAGCGAGGCTGCAACTTTTTATCCTTTTTATTTGGTGAAAGAGTTTGTTTATCTGAGGAATATGCTCATTGTACTTGGGTCACATGGTTGGGAAATAAAAATCATTTAACTAGCTCAGCCTGTTGGTCTACATGCTAAATAATAAATGTCTACATGCTAATTTACATTGGTTTAATACAACTTTAAGGGCTTTTTGTGATCTGTTGAGGCACTGAGAAGATACATGGCTTTTTCTACCCAGGTGTATGTGAGAGATGAAACAAACTCAGCTTTACTTTTAAAATCATGGCCAGGCTTGGATACTAAATGACATACTTTGGATTACAGCTCAAAAAATGATACTAGTCTAGTTCATCAGACTGTGGGGTGACAAAAATATAACCTCCCAATGCCGCTACAGCTTTCTGCGTATGCTTTCATTATTGCTCCTCCACGACTACTATGTTAAAATTCACAGCTTCTTACAGAGTCTTCACCTCTTCAGATCTATCAAATCTGGACATTCTGCTTGTTCAAACAGAATGAGAGGGGAAGAAGGCATGCATCTTCAAATATATGACCTTAATACATTTTTATTTTTTTTTCCATGTTTAAGATTTTTTTTTCCATGTATTATCTGTATATGCTTTTACATTTACTACGCAGTGATTACCTAAAGCAGAATTTTTTTAAATGTCTTAAAGAGGAACTTCAGTCATTTTTCTTCCTTCCATCTATTAAACCTTCTGCCCTTGTTGTTTTAATGTTGGATAGTAAAACATTTTCTGCCAGTAAATACCTTATACAGCCCACTTCCTGTTTCTTGTCTGGAAACAAGCCTAGGCTTGTGACATCATGCACAGCTCTCTCTCTTACTCTCATGAGAGTTTGCCAGGAAGGCGGGGGGGTGAGTCATAAGAGGACCAATGAGAACTGCAGAGCTGGAGGTGTGCCTCTGTGTGTCTGTGTAAATCCAGGAAGTGAACAGGAAGCAGCTTCAGCTGCCCACAGTTAAAATGATTGTAGCCAGACTCAGTGGAGGGAGATTTCTGCAGCATTTTTGGCAAGTACGGAATCACAGTATATATAAAATAATATGCAAAGTGGTTGGAGGGAAGCTTCAGAATGGCAAATATGTTTTTATTACAAATTATGTGAGCAGACTGCATTTCCTCTTTAAGTCTGATGGTTATATTTTTGTTACTGGCAAAACATGATGTTGTCCTTATTTGAATAGATCAGACTACTTAGGGGAACTTGTATAAATCTTACAGGTGGCTACGAGGTGGAGCATAGTGTGATTGACTCCATGCTGACTTTAAAGTCTGGTACTTTTTTCTACACAACTACTATATTTTAGTTTATCTGCAGAAGAATAATGTTACTACTGTATTATTGTCGTATTGGTTCAACATCTCAGTTTCTTTACAGGAAATTATAACAATGAAACATGTAAATAAGTTGGAAGAGGTACTAGAAAGCCTACCACCTACTCCATTTCTACAACATCTGGTATGATACAGTATGCTTTACATCCAAAAGAAGCCACACTTGGACTTATCAGTTAGACTTTTAGTTTAAAGCGGGGGTCCACCTATCTATTGTTTTTATTTTTTGGAGTTCATTCACAAACTTTTCTTCTCATGATTATCTACTCACATGTTCTGTGTAATAAGTCCGCCTGTGTCCGATTTTGTTGTAAAGAATAACTTATAAAATTCACTGAAGGCGGTTTCCATCTTCATTGTGGGCATTTGAAGCCCACAAGCATGTATTTCCTGGATGCGGTGAATGCTGTGCTCCCAGCATTCACCGAGGTGTTGTGATGACGCTGTTGCACAATGCATGCTGGGAAGCCTGAGACTAGCTCCCAGGGGACTGTGGGAGGTCTGGGAGAGGCTAGAAACACGCCTACTCCCATGGGAGGAAAACCAGGAAGTGCTAAGAAGATTAGAAAAAAAAAGTAATTACGGCGATTTAAATTTTTTTACACAGCATTTTAGCATCTAGGCAAGGAAGAGAATGCATAGAGATAATGTTCAAAATTTGGGTGGAACCCCGCTTTAAGTACCAGGACTTCCAATGAACTTTTTACATGTAAAAGGTCAATAGTTCAGACATACCAAGTTTAGTAAAGATAAAATTAAGTTCACATGACAGACTCAATTCTAGAGGTTAAAAGTGCAAACAATTAAATTATTTTTTACAACAAAATAAACATGTACAAACTGTTCATTCCGGAGATTATGTTTCATTAAATGCTCTGTATGGGTTGTTTACTTGGCACTTAGTTTATCATCTTGGAATATGACTCATCAGTTTACCTATTTTTGTCCTTTTTTTTTAAGACACTTCAGATTACATTTTGGTGTAAGCTTACATTGAACACTAAAAACAGGAAGACTAGAGAAAAAGAGTCTTATATGATGCTTGGAGAAAAGTGAAGCAGGTGGCCAGGACTTTCACATTTTTATTAGATCACATTTGACCTGGTGGAAAGTTGGATGAAAAGGATGTTTGAAAAGAAATACAGAATTGTAGATTTGGACCTTTGGTATCTTTAAAAGGTTCAATGTATTCTCTCTTAAAAATATATATATTTAGGTACATTATACAACTATTTGTGGATACACACACCTGGAGAGGAAGGTGAATTACATACAGAAAGGTGAGCCTGTAGATAAAATATACACAGATTTGTGTAGTAGCCTAGAGAGTCATTGTTGAGCTTCATAATAAAATGTGTTGGAAAAACACAGATTCTGAGAGAAGCTGCTCTATGGTCACAGAATATATACGCCATTGGTATGACAATTAAATAAGTGGGAATAATGTTATCATGTATCTGGGGATGAGTGGGTTACATATGACATTTATAATTGTTTGGTATCAAGGTAATCTGTTTGATTACTGAAATATCTTGGGATAAAATGGACTTCAGATATCAGCTAATTGTTTATATTGCACATCAATTACCCTGAAATGGGTAGACAGCTTTATGATATAATAATGTGAGAGCTCTTCGAGAGGCTAAAATGATTTATAATACAGAAGGAAAAAAACATCTGATGTCTTTAAATAAAAAGGATGGAGAATTGACTAGGAACAAGAAACAATATGACAATGTAAATGTTTCCTGGTCTTATTAAATTGTTAACTTTTTTATAGGCATGTCTCTTGCTTTAACCACTTCCGTACCAGGCAAATTCCCCCCTTCCTGCCCAGGACAATTTTTAGCTTTCAGCGCTATCGCACTTTGAATGACAATTGCGCGGTCATGCAACACTGTACCCAAACTAAATTTTTATCATTTTCGTCCCACAAATAGAGCTTTCTTTTGGTGATCACCTCTGCAGTTTTTAATTTTTGAGCTAAAAACAAAAAAAGACAGCCAATTAAAAAAAAATGATGGGCACTGATAGGTGGCACTGATAGACAGCACTGGTAGGAGGCTCTGACGGCACTGATAGGCGGCACTGATGGGCACTGATAGGTGGCACTGGATAGGCAGCACTGATAAGGAGCTATAGACAGGCATTACTGAGTGGCACTGATTGCCACTTCGATGCGGCAGTGACAGGCATTACTGATGGGGCACTAATTGGCACTTTTTTGGGTACTGATTGGCACTGTTGTGGGCACTGATCAGCACTGTTGTGGGCACTGACAGGCGTTTATTATGGGGACAGGCTGGCAGGTGTTGGGCACTGATTGGCAGCTGATGGGCACCTTTTGATGGGGGCTGTGCTGATAATCAATGTGCTGATTATTAGCACAGACCCCCCCTGACAGCGAGAGTCGCCGATCGGCTCTCCCTGTCAGCGTGAACCGAGGAAAGAAGTTTACTGGCACTTCCTGGTTCACGCAATGATCAGCTGTGATTGGTCACAGCTGATCATGTGGTAAGAAGCCACTGTCAGAGACTTCATATCACAATTGGAGTTGCAGTGTGTCAGACTGACACACAGCACCTCTGATCGCTGTGCTGCACGCCCTTGCAGGTGCGCGCCGTCTATGTTATCCTGGGCACATCATATGACGTTCGGTCATGATATCACAATCACTTTGCCGCCGTCATTCTGCTATATGGTGGGCGGTAAGTGGTTAAACAGTGTTTATGTACACTATTTAGCCACACCCAATGTTACCTACGTTTTTGCTTATTGTATTTTGCCTCATGTTTTATCTTTATTGAAAAATATTTGGATGACTACAGTTACAGTTAGGCTTCATGTACACTGCTGCTGGTAAACAGATGTTTAGGAGCAGTTGGGCATTTGTTTTCAGCTGCCCCTGAGCTCTCCTCTATGTTATCTGATCAGTGCATGTACACAGGGTCATTCATAGTAGTTTCTAGGCAGCTGAGTTTAGAAGTATTTTTTGAAAAGCAAGAAAATGCGTTCAGGACGGATGTTCAGAGATATTTGAATCAACAAATGCCTGTAACAGCTTGTAAACGCATGTAAATGCAGTAACTTGCATTTAGCCGCATTGCGTTTAACCACTAAGCCACCGCCCACCGTCATATGACAGCTAGACGAGGCTTCTGTTGTTCTGGGCGGACGTCATATGATGTGATCGCCCTCCCGAGCCACTAGTGGCGCATGCCCGGCGGCCGCGATGTCCGCAGGGCACCCGCGATTGCCGGGTAACAGAGCAGGACCGTGGATCTGTGCATGTAAACACAGATCCACGTCCCATCAGAGAGGAGAGGAGACCGATGGTGTGTCCCTTGTACATAGGGACACCGATCGGTCTCCTCCCCTAGTGAGTCCCCTCCTACCACAGTTAGAATCACCTTCCTAGGTCATACATTAACCCCTCGATCGCCCCCTAGTGTTAACCCCTTCCCTGTCAGTCACATTTACACAGTAATCAATGCATTTTTATAGCACGGATCGCTGTATAAATGTGAATGGTCCCAAAAATGTGTCAAAAGTGTCCGATATGTCTGCCGCAATATCGCAGTCACAATAAAAATCGCAGATCGCCGCCATTACTAGTAAAAGATAAATAAATAAATAAAAATGCTATAAATCTATCCCCTATTTTGTAGATGCTATAACTTTTGCGCAAACCAATCAATATACGCTTATCGTGATTTTTTTTTACCAAAAATATGTAGAAGAATACGTATCGACCTAAACTGAGGAAAAAATTTGTTAAAAAAAAAAAAAATTGGATATTTATTATAGCAAAAAGTAAAAAATATTGTGTTTTTTCAAAATTGTCCCTATTCTTTTGTTTATAACGCAATAAATAAAAACCGCAGAGGTGATCAAATACCACCAAAAGAAATCTCTATTTATGGGGAAAAAATGATAAAAATTTCATTAGGGTGCAGTGTAACATGACCGCGCAATTGTCATTCAAAGTGCGACAGCGCTGAAAACTGAAAAATGGCTTGGGCAGGAAGGGGGTGAAAGTGCCCTGTATTGAGGTGGTTAAAGGCGTTTTTCACTTTTGACTATTTGCAAAAAAAAGGATTTTTTTTAACGCTTCTAAACACAAATGTGGCATGTATACGTGGCAAAACGGATGCTTTTAAATGTAGTTTGCTATCTGTCAAGTTTTTTTTTTTATATAATCACTTTTTCTTTATTAAGCCAAATTCCAACATACAACATAGAAATACACATTGCACAAAATATCTATATAAATCTTTTCATTAACATACACCACACTAACCCCCCACCCCGAGAAAACACTCCAGATCCTTGATCATGTTCTCTTCAAAAGAGAGAAAGAAAAAAAAAAAGAAAAAAAAAAAGGAAAAAGCCCACCCACTTGCCTACCCATAACCAAAACTCAATTTGTGCCAAACATTATTCCAAGTATAATTAAGAATGGGGCTTTACAGCGCCCTATTACATGTGTCAAACAACCAATAATACAAAAAAAATAAATAAGTATTAACAAAAAATATATATTAAAAAAAAGTGTATCTTTTTAAATTACTAATTTTGTGTCCTTTATGTTTAGTGTTTTAATTCAATATAATCTCACTCAACTATTTCATTTTTATACCTTTCCACCTTTCATTTCAATCTACCCTTCTTTATGTGATCCCATTACGTGTTGCCCATCGCCAGCCTAATTTACTATTATAACTTATCCTCTTCTTTTAATGACATCAATCATCTCTCCCCTGTGCCTCCCAGAGGAGGAAAAAAGAAACAACACAAAAAACGAAAAAAAAAAAAAAAAAACACCTCCTGCCAATTTCCCCCCATCAGATGCATCTCACAGACTATCCGATCCATAATTCAGCATTGCCCCAAAAAGGGTTTAATCCACCCCTATTTCTGAGGAGTAATACAGCCATCCTGCCTATGTATCTTTAACCACTACAATACTGGGCACTTTCGCCCCCTGCCTTCCCAGGCCAATTTTCAGCTTTCAGCACTCTTGCACTTTTAATAAGAATTGCGTGGTCATGCAACACTGTCCCCAAATGAAATTTTTATCATTTTATTCACACAAATAGAGCTTTCTTTTGGTGGTATTTTTTCATAAATCAATTTTTTCTTTTTTGCGATATAAGCGAAAAAAGAGCAGAAATTTTGAAAAAAAATAATATTTTCTACTTTCTGTTTTAAAATAAATCCAATAAAATCTAATTTTGTCATACATTTAAGCCAAAATATATTCTGCTACAAAAAATAAAAAAATAAAAAAAATCCCGTTAAGTGTATGATAATTGGTTTGTGTGATCATGGACATATGTACGCAATGATCACGGACATATGTAAAAAATCCTGTTAAGTGTATGATAATTGGTTTGTGTGATCATGGACATATGTACGCAATGATCACGGACATATGTGTGCAGATGATCATTGGGACATATGATTTTAGTGTTACATATGTGGGGACAGGTGTTTTTACTGTGTGGGGACATGTGTGTGGGGACATGTGTGTGGGAACACTATTTAGGGGACACTGTGTGTGTTTACACTGTGTGGGAACACTGTGCCGGTGATCAGTGTGTAAAAAGCTGTAAAAACAGCTCATACTCACTGATCACCGGCTGGCTGCAGCCATATGCTCTCCTCTCCTCACTGACAACTTCCGTGTGAGGACAGGAGAGCTGATCGCCTAGCAACCAGCTCACAGTTCACATCACATGATGGCTCTGTTTGGACACAGCCGTCATGTGATCAGGAGGGCCAATCACAGAGCCCTCCTGGCGATCGGAGATGCGCTGTGTCAGGGTGACATGAGCGCATCGGGATTGCGCCGCCGCGAGGGCACGCGCGCACGATCCCCCTCCTCCTGAGGGACGTTCCTGAATGTCCACTCAGAAGGAGGAAGTGCCCAGCCCCCTGTATATGTGCAGTGGCCAGGTGGGAAGTGGTTACATTTATTCTGTTGGTCTTTAACCATATGTATCCATCTTTCTGCCTCCATTATTTTTTCTACCTCCCTTTTCCAATCCATTATAGTGGGACATCCAGACTGTTTCCAAAATCTAGGTATCAATATTTTGGCTGCATTTAGCAAATGGGGAGTAATGCTTTTCTTATAAAACCTAGCAGATGATGGCATCCCATGAAAAAGAAAATGTAATGGAGAGAATTCTATAGGTCTAAGTGTCATTTTCTTAATCCAAGGGGCTATCTCCTCCCAGAAAACTTTAATCTTTGGGCAATGCCACCATAAATGCAGAAATGAACCCCTTTGGTTGCATCCCCTCCAGCAGTTAACATCTGCTGATGGATATATCTGAGCCAATCGAACCGGTGTACGATACCATCTTGTCAGGAACTTATAAGACATCTCCTGTATACGGTAACTTATTGAAGCATGGTGTGTCGCTCCCATCAGCCTTTTTATCTGCTCTGATGTAAAGTTATAGCCCAGTTCTCTTTCCCGATCTCGAATGAAATAGGGAGTTGTCATATTTTGGGCGCTCAGAACCAGCCTATACATTCGAGACAACATATGACCCGGCTCTGATCAGTTAAAACACCATTCCTCAAAAGTAGTAAGCAGGTTCGCTGGCCTAATCTGGTGCTTCCACTTATTGAACAAGTCTGTCAGTTGATGATATTTCCATACAGTCATTGGTACTTCCCCCATTATTGGAACCAAATTCACCAATGGAAGCAATTTACCCCATGGGGCCACGCCAGCGCAATTACCCTTACCGTCCATTCCCCAGCGGTCTAAACTCCCTTTCTCTTCCCCCGGGGAAAACCAGGGAAATCCTTCCAATGGTGTTAAAGGGGATATTGGGGGTGCAAACTTTCCCGTACTGTTCATTCTATCCCAAATGGATAGTGTTGTCTTCATCAGTGGTGATGCATATTCCAACAACCCCCTATAAGAAACCGGAATCCAGGGGCTACGGCCAAGAACCTACCTGCTGTTTTCTCCAAGGGCACCCAAATTTTACTAGCAGAGTCATGGCACCAGTTCATTATATGAACCAGGGCCATGGCTCAGTAAGAAAACGCTATATCTGGGAGTCCCACCCCACCCTACCGTTTTGGTCTCCTCAAAATCTCGTGTGCCAACCTGGGATCTCAACACAAAAAGGTCATAAAAGTCCTTCACATTTGTTTAAAGAATGTCTGTGGGAGTGTTATGGGTACGGTATGTAAAACATAAAAAAACCTGGGAATTACACTCATTTTAAGCGCATTTACCCTGCCAAACCATGTCAGAGTATGACTTCACTTTTGCAAGTCTTTTATTATGGATACCATCAAGGGTCCATAGTTTAGAACATATAGGCACTTTATATCTGAAGAGATATAGATCCCTAAACTGAATATAGAATCAAGGCGCCAAACAAAAGGAAAAGATTGTTGCAAGGCGGTCTTCATCCTCAAAGGCATATGGCTTGGCATCAACACTGCTTTCTCAATATTCATTTTAAAATTAGATATAAGGCCAAACCTGTCTATTTCCAACATCCGTTCCGTCAAAGACTCTGGAGGAGAGGAGAGGTACAACAGTAGATCATCTGCTTAAGCTGAGATCTTATGTTCCATTGATCCAATACAAATCCCCTTGATCTTCCTATTTCGCCTAATCGTGCACAGAAAGGGCTCCAGCACCATAGCAAATAACAAAGGGGACAGTGGGCATTCCTGCCTAGTCCCATTTCGTATCTCAAAATATTCTGATAGTCTACCATTAACTTTAACCCTTCCTTTAGGATCTGCATACAGTGCCGTCACCCATCCCATCATCCGCTCTCTCAGACCCATCTCCCTCAAAACCCTGACCTTAAACTCCTACCCCACCCTATTGAATGCTTTTTCAGCATCCGCTGAAATTACTACACTCAGGGTCTGGTTTGGTTCATTATGCATCCAATGCAATACATGCAGGGCCCGAATAGTATTATCTCTAGCCTCTCGGCCCTTCATAAACCCTGTTTGATCTGTTTGAATCAATTTAAATATATGTTATTGTAACCTGGCCAAAATTTTAGCCAGGAGCTTAGTGTCAGAGTTAAGGAGGGTGATGGGTCTGTATCTGGCACAGCACTGAGGGTCTTTCCCTACCTTATGGAGAACCTTTACATACAGTGCCTCTGGAGGCAATGGGTTATAGACCGAGATAGAGTTAAGATATCTGCAAAGAGGAACCAATAGGATTGAGGAAAACTTTTTATAATACATATTTGTAAAATCATCATTACCTAATGGCAAAGCCGCAATCGCTCCTCCCAGTTCTTCAATGGAGATTGCTTTTTCCATTTCCTCCAAGGCCACAGATGGAATGGCCTTTAGCCCTGAGGCCTCAAGATATTCCCAAATTCTATCCAAATGTCCACCCTCCTCTGCCCCCACAGGAACTGAGTCTATGTTATATAAAGACACATAAAAGCGATGAAACTCAGCTGCTATTGCTTGGAAGTACACTATCTGTTTATCGCCTGTCTTTATAGTGTGCACATAGCATGAATCCTGTTGTTTCTTTCGTTGTCTAGCCAATAGTCTCCCACCCTTATTCCCCTGTTCATAGAATCGGTGGGCAAAGTATCTATGTTAATTTTGAACTTTTCGATCGAGAAGTTGTTTTAAGTCTGCCTGCAGTTTCTCCAGTCTCTGCGCGTCCCCAGGTTTTTTAAATGGGCCTTATGTTTAATTTCAAGTTTATTATAAGAAAGGAAGTTGGGACTTTATATGAAGCAACGAAGTAGTGGAGGTGAATTAATATAAACACATTTATTTAGTAGCATGGGTCTGCATACATAAAAATATTTCATATCCTGTATACACAAGAGGCGTGCACAAGGGCTGAGTGTATAGAATGGAAAAATACCTGCATAACATCATATGGTCAGAATAATGAACATATATATACACATAAAAATGACATGTCTATGTCAAAAGCAGCAGGCTTAACACCGGCACCTGCACCTGCACCCGCAAGGTACATCTGTATCCACCAGATGGTATAAAAAATGAGATGTATTAATAGTCAATGAGTAGTTGGATAAATAAATAAATCACAATCCATATGAGGTATATGGCTGCGGCATCAAAATAGAGCTCTACGCGTTTCGTGGGTTTTCCCACTCGTCAGGAGCGGATGCGTCAGACATTTATATGGAATAAAAAGATTTAAGGAAATATACTTATCAAAGGAATTCAAAAAATGTTATTTCTATAACTATAGATGGTTAACCATTAGCACTCACCAACCCAGGCATGGGCCGCAAAGTGGGATGATCGGTGCAGGGTCGGCCGAGCAACATAGCCTCAACGCGGGAGCTGAGGCGGCATAAAACAAGGAAGCAGCATCGCAAGGGCTTGAGAGGTAGATGGATGCTCTCTATGGCCAGAAAGGTAGTGTATGATTTCGTGTCCAGATGTCTGGGAACAACATATTAAGTATGTGTGTGAATAAAATGATAAAATAATATAATGGTGTTAATCATAATAATGATATATGGTAAGGGATAGTAACACCAATGGGTGAACCCAGTGTAGCTCCGTAAAAGAAGTGTGTAGATGATGGGAAAAATAGAAAAAGTACAAATAGTGCCCAAGAATGTGAAAAGTATCTGTCTGTAAGAAAGATAAGCGTAAACCTACAGCAAATTATAGTATAGTTGCTAAAGGGAATACCACGTGCAATCAAGGGCAAATAATATGGACAGAAGACTAATCCACCCAAGGCGGGAAAGGGGAAAAAGATAAGGGTGTGAGAAACCGAAAAAGAGAAGAAGAAAGTGCCTACCCTAATGCTACAACAAAAGAAGCCCCAGATTCATATAGCTGGTGTGTAGAGACCTCAAGGTGAGACTGGTCAGATTGAACAGCTCACTTGAAAAGGGTTTTTCAAGTTTATGTATTTCCTCTAAGAGCCCGACCATTTCCTTCTGTCTTTTTTTTTAAATACGTGAACCCATTGAAATTAACTCCCCTCTGATGACTGCCTTGTGGGCTTCCCATACCACTTGGTCAGACACCTCTTCTGATATATTAGTCTCAAAATATAATGCTAATGTGCAGGACAAGGATTCCACATTTAGTTTATCATCCAAAATAGATTCATTCAATTGCCATGTTCTTTTCAGACGCCCAATTGATGCCGGACATATCGTTAAACTGATTGGAGCATGGTCTGACATGGTGATTGACTCAATAGTTGATGAATTTACATAATTCAGCTAATATTGATCGATCAACAACATATCGATCCTTGAGTATACATTGTGTATTTTGGAGTAATAACTGAAATCCCTGTCTCGCTCATGCAGTACCCTCCAACTGTCCACCAAATACAGAGAGTGAAGGCGCTGTTTAACATATCTTAATGCCTTTTGGGACACAAAGGTTTTCCCTGAAGAGGTGTCTAGACTAGGGTCCAAGGTAATGTTAAAATCCCCTCCCATAACCAATAGACCTTCCCGAAACTTCCCTAGGATATCCAAAGTTTTAGAAGTTTAGAAATTTATGGTTACTGGGGGCATATATAGTAGCTAGGGTATAACACTGGCCCTGGATCTTTCATTTAACAAAAAGAAAGTGGCCCTCAGGATCTACTCATACTTCTGTAGGTACTAGGGGACATTGTTTGTGTATAGCTATTGTAACTCCTCTAGCCCTAGGAATGGGTGCATGAAACCATTGATTATATGGAAAAAGAGGCATACGAGAGGTAGACCCTGCCACGAAGTGCGTCTCTTGCAAAAAAAACTATCTCTGCCTTCATATGATGCAGTTCATGCCAGAGGTGGCCCCTCTTACCAATCGAACAAAGCCCTCTTACATTATATGATACAATCTTCATTCTACCTGCCATTTTCTCATTACTCCCATGAGTCTCTTATTATACTGCTGTGCCGGATCGGTGTCTGCGCCCGGCCTTCTGAGCTCTCTCGCCTTGGTTGTATCTAATGAGAAGAAGGGAGAGGAGAAAAAACACACAAAACCATCTAAAAACCATAACCATGTGGCACATCCTCCTAAAGGGAGGGTGAATCTGGGCAGAAGTGCACCAACTGTGCCCGGAGTCCCGCCCTTCCGCCTTTTGGCAGAAAACAAAGTCCCTTGTCATGGGACCAATCTATTGGGGAAAAGATGAATAAAAACATGAACAGGGTACATTGTGAACCCCGGGCTTCCATTTATATTTTTATATCATTTTTTTTTTGCAGTATTTCAGCGTATTGCCTCAAAAATTCCCACCAAATGGAAGAAAACAAAAAAAATTTAGGGGCAAAAAAGGAAGGGAAAAAAAGGGGGTAGAAAAGGGGGGAGAGTGGTGGGGGACTAAGAGAGGACAGAGGGAAAAACAACATCGACCCCCCTCCCCCCTCTTTCTCCAGAAAGTCCACCAGGGGGAGCTCCAGCACCTCTATGAAGTGTTGCAGGTCATCTTTCGTTTTAAGTGTTGCTGTTTTCCCATTCCGGGTTGCTACAACCTTAGATGAATATCCCCAGTGATATTTAACATCAGCTGCTTGTAGAACTTCCAACAAGGGTTTAATCATTCTGCATTGCATAAGAGTTCTATATGATAAATCTGGAAATAAAGCTATTTGTGCACCTTGAAAATCAACCGTGGATGAATTATGGGCTGCTTTCATAATAGACTACAGGCTACTTTCATAATAGCTTCTTTCACTGGATATCTATGTAGTTTACAAATGACGTTTTTCTGCATTTTGGGGGGTAGGGGCGATGGCACATTGGACTCAGGATGATTCAACAGCGGTTATAAGTAATTGAATGTCTTTATTTGTAGGAAGTGCTCTTAAATGTTCTATTAAGTCCCAATCCACTATTAACTCTGATTGAGATGCATTCATTATTAAGATCACCATACAAAGGATTAACATACTGCACCTGCCCCGTAGAGCCTGTCTCTGGATTCATGACAAGTCCTTTGCTGATTTTTGCTGATTCACTGCTGGGTTTTGTAGTACCACGACTTTCAACTTCCAGGATTCAACTGTCCCTCCTGGGATTTCTTCCACCTCCTGAAAAAACGGGCCCCCTCCAATACAATCCCCTTCCGGACCCTCCACTGCACCAGCATAAACCGAGGTGTCTCTCTCTTCTCCTGGGAGATCCCTTTCCAGGGTTGTACAGCTCTGCTTTGGGCTCAGAGGTATTTGGCCCTTGCCATGTGCTGCAATGCCCCTTCTAAAGCCTGTCATTCCACGGCCCTGTACAGAGGGATCGCATCCGCCCCTCCCCCACCCTCCTCATATCAGGGGAGCTGAACTTCCTTCCCTCCTGGACCGGGGTTTATTTAATTGCGCTCCCAGGATCTGCACTGAGAGAGGAAGATGGGAGAGGAAGATGGGACTTTGTGTGAGGCTAGTGGCAACCAAATAGGGTAATACACGTACAGATGGCTTAGCAATTTCTTTACTTGTCATAAAGAGGGTATAAAATCGCACTCAGCATGAAATATATAGCAAAGCCATTAAATATATACACACAACTGGATAAAGTACATTCATGAATACCTATAAATAAGAATATAATTACATATTCCAAACAGTTCATATACATATAACACATAATAAAAGAGAAATAGTAGCACATTCCACTAATCCATGTATGAAGTAGTACTTCGTATAGGGATTAGAGGTAGCAGAGATTATAGAGTACATGTAGCAATAATTATTAAAGTGAATAAAAATGTGTTGCATCCTATCAATGCTCGACGTGTTTCGTGTTACTAAGACACCGTATCAGGAGCTGGTGCATCCACTATTCTGTAAAAAAAATATAAAAAAATTAGGAACTCTAGTTGAAATTCCAAAAACAAAGGGAGGAGAAAAAAGGAGGATATTGAGGCTAAATAGCTTACATGGAGCTGGGATTGAGAGGTATGTACTACTGGAATCTGAAAGGAGCTGCCAGTATAGACTGTCTGTCACGGGAGCTGAGGGAGCCACACTGCGGGGTGAACATCTACATTAATCCTTAGATATGTGCACTTTGGAACGAGTGTATTGGGGGAGTTATTAGCAATAATAGTGCCTCTGATTTCTATTTTAATTATTTTTTTTATATAGCTATGCTGAGAATATGTTCTGTAGAATGTCCATATAGGCTATGCAAGTTATAGAGGTTTCTCCATACAGAGATAGATGTCTGCCATCATCTAATTAGACTGAGATATTTCTGGTGCTTATTAGCTATTGATAGTTGTTAGAGGAGTGTGATTTGGAAACTTTCTAAGTTTCTATATGAATGGTATAAAATCTCTCAAGTAACATTGATGCAAGAGAACATAAACCATCTTAGTCCTTTCTTCTCTCTTTGATTGTTGTTCTGCTTTACTGCATTCTGGCAGAGAAAATAAAGTTTGCTGAAGATTTATCCTAATGGGTCTGAACTTCCTCTGAGTCATATCTAACAATTTACAGGGTCTCTATAGAACAGTTGAGAGAGAGAGAGAGAGAGAGAGAGAGAGAGAGAGAGAGAGAGAGAGAGAGAGAGCGCTTTTTACTAATTTACTTGGCTAAGTAATGCTATATGTAATGCTATAAGTAATGCTTGTCCATAACACAATAATTGGAGTGGACATGCTTTCACCTTATCTAAAGAAGAACTAAAGGCAAAACTGTCCCATTGTGGATATTTCCCTTCACTACCTGTCAAATAGCCAAAATATGAAGTAGTAGAAAATCCCTCCAAAGTGAGGTGTTCCCTGGTTGTCACAAGGGTCACCAGAACTAGTGCTCCCATTGGAAGATCCATATACAAAGAACTTGGAGTGTCTTTTAAAGCACTACAAAGCCTTCCCCAGTCTAAAGAACAAAACAGGTGTCAGCGTTCAAACAAACTTATCCAGGCTAGCATAAGCAAATCAGAAAATAGAAGGAAACAGCAGAACCCAGTCATTATATAGAGAGGTGAATATATGGCTTCAGCCTAGGCTCCTCCTGTCTACACTCTGACATGTTTCACCGCACCCATTGGGGCTTAGTCAAATAGATCTCTCTATGTATAGTGGCTGGGTTCTGGTGTGTGGCATTTCCACTGTATCTTCTGATTTACTATTATTACTACTATTGTTCATATTGGAGGAAAGCCAACTGGTTTCCATGAACTGGGATCACTCTAGTGGAAAGTTTAACCTAAATCAGCCAAATCTAAAGGAATCCTTACCAGTTTATTGTACAGCAAATTTCCCCCCATGCTAGCCTGTGCTCCAATTAATCCACAGATATATAGCGTGAATGGAACCTAAAGAAGGACCCCATGTTAGAATTATGAGGCTAGATTCTCTACCATTGTTTCATATTACCAGAATAAGACAGTATTATACATCCATATTACATTACAGCAAGTGAAAAAGGTTGCTCTGTGATCCTTGAAGTGTGATCTACACAGGATTCTGCCCACAATACGAAAAGTCATTAGAGAACAGGTATTAAAGCTGATTTCCAACCTTACCCTCATTATTGCACAGTTGTATGGGCTCCTCTGCTGTATTGAAATGTCTTATTCAGATTTCACTACACACTGTAAGCTTCTAATAATATACAATACACACTGCAGTAATTCAGGTAGAGACCACCTAATTTCCTTACTGAAGGATGTCCAACATCAACTCAATAGGAATTGGTCGCCCCGGGGGTGCTCGTAGTATCACTTTGGTGTGGGAAACCCCACTGTAAAAAATAGCACAAGGATTTGGGATAAGCCTAGTCTGTGGCAATTTTCGCTACCAGGCCGCAAGACATAGCCAATGGACCTGCACTGGCACTATTAGTTTAATTTATTTTTCTGTCACTTTTGTCACTTTGCACTTTAACTGTGTTTTGTTTTCACTTGGATGGAAAGTGTGGGTCCTCGGGCCTACCGTGAAGTGTAGAAGAAGATGTGTGGCCTCCCTTTCTTCTCACCTAGTACTCATTGGTCATTTCAGCTGACCATAAGGAAAAGATTCACCAGGCATTTTGGCTTGGTGGACCAAGTTGAGCCTTGCCCCTGTCAGGAGGGTTGCATCCCAGGGGGAGGTCAAAATTGAGCCCTGCTTCTTTGGGAAGTGAACTAGAGACACATCTTTAAGTGCACTTTTTTGTGTGTGTTTTATACATGTACCTTTTTGTACACTTAGGTATTTTGTTTTTGCTGCCCACCATGGGTTCAGAGGAAAAATTATTTCCTAGTTTTTTCATTCAGTCATTCAATCATTTTTTTTTGCACTTTGCACAGCACATAGCACTTTTTACACATGATTAGAGTGTAGTCCTTGAAAATGCTCTGAATGTTTCGGGTGATAAAGCACATGGCCTAATGGCCAAATTATCCTCCCCTTATGGGGTCTCTCTTAGAGGCAACCCAGTCTAGTACTTCAGTAGACCTCGCTTTGGCTGGTCCTCTGAAGAATGAATAGGTAGAATAGGTAGACCAAAAGTACTCTGTCCTAGTCATGAGTCTTGCACCCCTGAAGTTCATGGTTAGGGTGCTTTCTCTCGGAGGAGGAGGATCATGTGTTACACCCTGTGTACTTTTTTTGTGTGCTTTACTTTTGAGTGCTCACTTTTTATTGCACATTGTGTCCCTGGCCTGCATCTTTAAGTCACTGGATTTTAGTTCATGGAATCTCACCTAGGGTAGTTTATATGCAAATGTAAGTACCCACTCTTCCAGACTGACATCCATCTACCAAGCCAATTTACTATTTGCATAACATTTCCCAAAAGCCAGTCAACTGCTTGCCTCAGGGCTGAGCTCTCTCTGAGAGGCACACTAAGGTAGATACTGTGATGTTTTCCGGAAGGTATGTGCAACACCCTGACAACCCCCCACCAGCCATGATCTACCTGTGTTACACAGAGGAGAAGCATAGAGAACCAGTAATAATTTCAATGGGTAAAAAATAAGGTATGAGATAATAGTAAAACATGTTTTATTTCAAGATTTCATTTGCATGTTTATGAATGAGAGAAAAAGGAATCGGGAAAGTAAAAATGGAAGCAGATTAAACTTCAGCTTTAAGGTCAGGGGGGTTCCTGTGCAGTGGACAAGTAAAGACTATCTGTATTCAGAGCATATGTCACTGCACGTGCAGGTGCCTTACACAATCCCTGACGCATAACCACATACAGCTGCATCTTACAATTCATATCAATGGGCAGTTGTATGCAGCAACTGCAGGTCCCAGAAAAGTAGATTCACAAGCCCTGCAGACTGCCCCTGTACAGAAGTGTGAGGCCATACTTGTTAAGTTAGAAAACTGGTTTGTTGACAAAGTGAATAAGTGATTTGTGCAGCCAGGTTCTCGCGGTCCAATTAATTCCTCCCCATTGGATTTTGCTCACAGTACATACAAATAAATGCAGGCTCAAATGATTTAACATAATACAGTTCATCTAAAAACAACATATTGGTAAAACCCTTTCTTTTGGAAAAATCGGGTTTACTAGAAGTTCAAATCTGGGATTACTTATAACAAAGTAGAAAAATCAAACTAGAAGATCAGACAACAACATAAAAATATCACCAGACTTTCAGAATATCCCCACAGGTATGTCAATGTCAGTTCTTTTCCATTAATTGTGTAAAACTTTTATGAAGAATAAAGGTTAATGAAAAGCCATTCAATAATTGCTCTTTAAAATGAGTCGAGAAAATATTAGAATATAATATTCTCATTCAAAATGTTTATAAAAGACACCTAAAGTGTATTTTTAGCTGAAGTCTTTTCTAATATTAGAGTAGGGAATCGTTACAACCTACCTTCTTTGTTCCTGCTGGAGGAATTTATGTTCATTATTTTTATGTTGACCATTTTTAGCAGCACTGAACGCGATTAGAAATACAAAATGTTACTGTTGTCACCGAAAGAGGAGAAGGTAACTTGTACTGGTAAAAGTTGAGGGAGATTTGCTTTCCTATTAAGAGACAGAGAATACTAGATCTACTTGTAGACATGAAATATATATTCTCTGCTGACAGGAATCTAATTTGACTCGCTTTGAAATAGATTTGTTTAGTAAATTTAAGATTTATTTTAATATACAAAAAAAGGGCAATGTAAAATGTCCCCTCACCGCTGTGTCTTCGTGACAGGTAGTAAAGTGAATCTACCAATGGGGCATAGAACAAAAAAAAAACCTTGCAAGATTTCTAACTATTCCCTAACCTATCAGAAACTAAAAAAATAGCAATCATATGCTTTAATTCCAAGCTGGTTCACGATAAACCTAGTATAATGTCAGACTATATAATAAAAAAGGAATATAGTCACCTTGTAGTTGATTCATCAATCTAGAACACTAGATTTGTACCTGTAATTTTCATATATATTTTATCATATTGGCCTAGTGTAAATCTAATCTGATTCTCCAAAATCTAAAGCAGCAGCAACAGTATACTAATTAGGTCACCTCCATGCAGTTATCCTCCTGTAAGCATGTTCATAGTGCCTGAATGATAGCATTGAGAAATGTTATAGAGTCTGATTGGCTGGGATTACAGGAACCTGGTGAAAAGACAAGCTCATGTATTTATTCCACCTTTATTATAATCACATACACAATCAGCACGAAAACACAAAAATATGCTACAAACAATGTTGCAAAATCCACAATCTTTCTGTGTAACTGTGTTTCATTCACCACAATTGGATCCACCACTTTCAACCAGGTAGATTATTCAAAGCACCGCATAAGTTCTAAAATCCAGATCAAATGTTCTCCAACTGTGTCATTCACCACCACCACCTTTAGAAAGGTTCACTCAACAGATTGGATGGACCTCAAATTACAAAGGTCAAATGCACATTCAGATAGTAAAACCAATTATTTCATAAAAGATTATTTATTCCTATTCCATCATCATAAGTTCTCTCATTGTGGGAACGCTAATACCCACAAAAACAATCGAATTGTGTCAATTGTGTCAAAAAAACAAGAAAAAAAAACAATAAAGCCATATAGCTGTGCTTACATACAGTGCATTACATAAGTGCACTGAGTACTTTGATAAACAATATTTTAATAATATTGGTATGCAATGCCAAATAGCGATTTCAAAAGTGAGCTAAATCCTCTCTTGTATTAAGAGAGGTATGGACTGCAGAGAGAGATATCATTTTACCCCTGTACAAATCATTAGTAATAACTCATCTAGAATATGCAGTTTAGTTTTGGGCACCAGTTCACAAAAAGGATATTGGGGAACTGAAGAAAGTTCAGAGAAGGGCAACCAAACTAATAGAAGGAATGGAGGAGCTAAACTATGAAGATAGATTAGAGGAACTGAATTCATTCTCTATTGAGAAGAGGAGATTAAGGGAGGGATATGATCAACATGTATAGGAGGGATATGATCAACATGTATAAATACATACGTGGTACATATAGTGAACCTGGCATTGAGTTATTCACTTTAAGGTGATCACAGAAGACAAGGGGAGACTATTTACATCTGGAGGAAATAAGATTTAATCTCCAAAATATGGAAAGGTTTCTTCACAGTAAGAGCTGTGAAAATGTGGAATAGACTCCCTGAAGAGCTGGTTCTGTCCAGCTCAGTAGATTGCTTTAAAAGAGGCCTGGATTTTTTCCTAAATGCACATAATATAACTGGATACTAACATTTATAGGTAAAGTTGATCCAAGGAATATCTGATTGTCTCTTGGGGGATCAGGAAAGATTTTTTTTTCCCCTGCTAGGGAAAATTGGATCATGCTTTGCTGTTTTTTTTTGCCTTTCTCTGGATCAACTGTGGGAATAGGTGTTAGATAATGAGTTTATGTGAAATCTGCATTAACAGCTGTAAATAGTATAATTATGAATATATTTTGGCTAGAGTTGTATCAGTGTGGGTGTGTAATTTTTCTTCTTAATAATTCCCTGTTCTACAGATAGTTGGGGATGGTTTAAGTTGCCAGGGGATATTCTATTAATTACTACTGTGTGCTAGAGGATTAATATGCTGAAAATCTTCTTTCAGACGGTTCAGTGCCTGAGCTCGTTTAACAATGGGACTCAAAACTGTTTGCTTTACAAATATCCACTTCAAATGAACCCTCATTTAGATATGCAATGTAGGTGGCCAGCCTTTCATGAATACCAAATTTCCCTAAAAAAGGTAATGTACTTGCAAACTTAATTTTCCCTCCTGAAATATAGTTTGTGCTAAGGATTTGTTTTAAAGGGGGCTGACTTATGTTAATTAAATACAGAGAATTGGGAATTAGCTAATCTTAAAAACGATGAGTATGATTTGAATAGAGGAAATAGAGATGCCCACCAATCAGAGCCACTCCATGCAAACCAATGAAGAAGAGGCCTAAAACAATACAGTACACACACTAGATGGAGTAGGGAGAAGTCTTTGGAACACCAATTACCAGAATGGGGCCCTCATGCGCAGTTCCATGGTAATTATGGCATATATCCCTTGCACTTATATCTAAATGTTTGTCTTATGTCTTTTCTTTCTCACTGTTTGTATTTAGTAAAATGTTAGAGCTCTCTTGATAATGTTTTTTTCTGCAACCTGATAGATTGTTTTTGTTCCTTTCAGACCTTCAAACTATTTACCAATACATGTCTGTATTTGTGTTGAAGCTTTCACTTTTGGGTAAGAACTCTAATATATCAGAGGAATATTAAATGTCATAATCTATAGATTTGGTCAACAATAGGATTGTGTATATAGGATTGTATAAATATTTTCTCCCTTTTATTGGTTGAAATACAGTAGATGGACTTGTGTTTTTTTCAACCAGACTAACTATGTAACTATGTAATTATGTAATATGCAAGTATCGAAAGACTGTCACCTGCATAGGATCCTACCACAGCATAAAAGCTCTGGCCATTTTGAGCACTATTAGGGGTAAATCCCAGGTTTGTTCGTATACTCAGGGCAAGCACTGTGAACCACTAAGATGGCATTACCTGCTAAACCGTACTCTATGCATTTTAATAAAGGACTTCCTCATCAATATTTACAAATACATTTATTGATTTTTAATAAACACATATCTGCAATAAATTTTATTTTATATATTTTTTTCTGTGTGGAGGTTAGTTTTACCTTGCTTAAATTATAGGCCCAGTCAATTTATTTAACCTAAAAAAATGAAAAATCTTGCAGACTGTGTCTCTGCCACCATTGAATAAAAATGCTTTTACATTATTCTTGATTCTAAATATTTAGTATACTAATATTGAGAGGAATGCAATAGAGCAAGGCAAGCAGCTCTAGGTCTGATATTCAAATCCATTAATTTTGAATTTTAATATGTGAAGTGAAAGAAATTATTTATTTGTATAGTAAAACATTATTAGTATTCTATAACAGGGAGGGCATGCTTACAGCTCTTGTGGAAAATTCCTCTCTTACAATATTTCTACCAAAAATATTCAGAAAATGTTAAATGAGAAAGAAAATATTCAAAAAGGATGACTTTCACACCTTTTTTTTAGCGCAAAAGGAGTCTGCTAAAGTAAATATTTGATACTACCTCAGAAAGAAGAGGGAACACTACAAAAGATCAGAAAAAAAATTACTCCGAAAACATTTTGTGTGATAAAGAATGACTCCTATACCCTTTTTACTTCTCACAAGTGCATCTTGGATTATATGAATCCAACTGGGCTTTAAAACTGGAAATCAAAGAGGTTTCCCTCTTCAGAATCCTTTTTATTCCACTACCTTAGTTGACCCTTTCACATAAATCAATTTCTATACCTTAAAGCAAGTTATAAGGAAGTAAAGACAATATGAAATAACCAAAGAAACTCTAAAGTTCTTATTTTAGAGGGTGCATATATTATATAAAAAAAGGAGGATGTTCTAATATGTAAGACATATAGTACAGGTATACATCTTCATCTTACATCAATAACCTGTTTAAAATATGTTGCCAAAAGGACTATGTGAAACAGAATAGTCACTTGCCTTTATAAGTTAACAAATCATTTAATCTACCCAACCTTTCGCCAACTTATCTTTTTTTTTTTCAAAGCCAGTCAAAGTGGATTCCTCCTTATACAATATTGTATAAATACAATATTACAGGACATATACATTTTCTTTTTGAGTGTTTTTCTAAAGAAGTAATTTCACCAAATATGTCAGGCCTTACTCTGTTTCTGGATAAAAAAAGTGTGCAAGACATAAGAGTGCAAAACACTTTTTCTCCCTAGACAGCCTTTACCAATGGAACTAATGCCTTTCATTTACTTGCAACTTCAGGAGACATAAATCTTGAAAAAAGTAATAAACAGAAGAACTCATAAAGCAAAGCAGATAAAGCCCTGAAATTCTATAAGGCAAACTTATGCTTCGAATTAAGCAAATTAAAGACAAACTGTTCTTGGCATATCCAACATTGGACTTCTCCTGTGCTCTCTTTATATTCTAATTCAGACCCGGTGTATGTAAAACCTCCCAGTGATCTTATTTTACCTAGTCTGATAAGTATGCCATTTGAAGCATTTTGCTATATCAATCTGATTCGTGCTAAAAGTAAATAATGATTCTGCCAGAAATCTTTTAAACTGAAAAAAAAAATCTTCCTGCGCTCTATCCTTCTTTTGACTGTTATCAGTAAACATTGTTTTTTCTTTCTCTCTGTTCACTAAAGAAATTCTCCCTTTATGTTAACTTCTTCACACCATGCCACCCGGCCCTTTAAGAGGTTTAGGATGCCGAGAGGCGGGGCTTAAGACCATGGACTGTCATGATCGGCTGTCTAATTGCAAGCAGTGATTCTCTTTTGGTTAGGTGTCGGTAACTGTGCCGGGAGTGTGCAGGGCATGTGCTCTTGGCATAGCTGTATTGACCGCAATTCATGAAAATATGCAGTCTCTCGGTGCCAAGGGTCAGGTGCTGAGAGGTCACATATTTGTGTGCGGCCGGTGCCAAGGGGTTAAGGAATAGATTGGGGGTGTTCTGTAGCAACTATGTAACTATATGTAGTCCTGTTCGATGATGACAACACTTCTACTTCAAAGTCATAGTACAGTAAATGAGTGCTGTCATCCCAGGAAAGGAAGTGTGTTACCAGCAGGAATACATTGTGAACAAATTTGAAAAAGCTAGGAAAGAAAACTAATGGAGCCCCCACAGAAGGTGAGCTGCAATATGTTACATTTTAGTTCCTGATTTGAGATGCACTTTAAATTACAGTATTTCATACACATTTTTATTTTTGCAAGTCCATCCTTTATAGATTCTGGAATCTGGAATGTAACCTGTTCTCTTGATCTTTAAATTTGTTTTGAAACATAACATTGTCTTTACTTTGTTTCTCAAAATTCATAAACTGCTGTTTCTTTTTATCTTTCATTTGTGAAACACACTATTCCTAATAAGTCTAATTTCAAACGGGAACCCAATAACTTAATTTCCTACCCTTGAATGATGTCTAGCTGAGTATTAAGTAATTGCATTTTCTTAATTTAATTTTAAGGAGGGTCATTTTGGAGGTTAATTCCCCAGTAAGTTTCTCTTGACTGCTGTCGAGGAGGAAAGGGAAAGAGGAAATTAAATAGAAAGATGCAGAAGGAGCAAACACAATAACTAAGCAATTCATACATTTATTCAAAAGAAAATGATTACAAACAAATCTATAGTGACAAATTACTTATTAGTTTTCATATCTCAAGAGAAAACAATGAATGAATTGATCAAAATCCCATAAAAACTGAATCTCTCGAATCCAAATAAAGCATAATTGTATGTCCAAAATTCATACACTACACATAAAAAGTCCAACATAAACTCAGGCCAAAACAAAATGTTTATGATATGTTATGTTATGATATAATTGTGTATACATTACCAAAAAAAAATGTAGTGGAAATAACCCAAGTCATCTATCAAAGATAACCTAATATAGGGTTAACTTTAAAAAAAAAAACACATATGTTGAAAGTTGTGAAAAAGTTCAGTAATCAAATTAGAAATGTGCAGAAAAATGCAAAAAAAATAAAATGAAAACATTTATAAATTCACCTAAATACTTTAAAAAAATCTATAAATACAATAGTGCATAATAGTACAACAAACTTGTTCTCAAATTTTGATCCAACCAATTAATTAGTCCTATAGAATACTGGAAAAAATGTTTAAAAAACCAGCTGGATTCTAAAATTGCCAAACCAAGTAACAGAAATATTGAACTCAGCCCTCACACAATGTTTTTTGTTTTTTTGTTTTTTTTTTAGTTTTTTTTTTTTAACAAAATTAAATAAACCTGGGAAAATGTACTTAATTTCACTTTTCATTTTCTCCCAATTGCACATTACATTTGGCAACAACACATCTAGTGGGATGCGAGCCTAGTGATAGAAAGGTATGGAGAGTGGAGAGTTGTATAAATGCCAGTTAAAGGAAACTGTAGTGGTATTGGGTTAATTTTATCTGTTTTCATTTTTTTTAAATCTTTTTCAACACAAAAGATAATGTTAGCCTAAAATACATCTAAATAAGAACAAGTAAAAAAATAATCTAAATCATATAAGAAAGATCAATACATTTATTAGCTATATTTTGTTTACAGCTTGAACCTAAACTTGTCACCTAATGGGAACTGACTTCTTACTATTAATGACATACTGTTCAAATATGAAAATTTTATGTATAGTAACAAAATTCAAGTTTACTTATATATCAGGTGCAGCAGGAGACTACTAGTTGGAGTGTGGGGGCTTTGGCATTCCAAGTCCAAGAGTAAGCTTAGATGTATTAATTATCTAAAGCTTTACTAAGGGTCAAATTCCAAAAGAGGATGCCAGCCAAGTAGACATCAAAACAACAAAAACTTTAGACTAGACAACTATGATATACAAAAAGAAACAAATAGAGAAAAATGTTTTTTCACCAATGGGCATCAGTGGCTCAGCATAAGAATACCTAACCTTCACCAATGCCCCCTACGCTACACTTAAAGTAGATGTAAACCCGAAAAAATGTTTGTTTGTTTTTTTATCATACTGTAGAGCATAAGATTTCCTATCATTTGAGCCCAGTCTTGCCACACAGAGTTAATCCATCTCTGAGCAATCCTCTTTTATTGTTCAGTGAGAAAAATCTTGACAAGCTGAGAAAAACTTTGTCAAATCCTCCCCCTTGCTGTGAGTGACAGGTGATTTACATCTCGTGCACTAGCCTAAGACACAGGCATTATTTTTTAATTCCCTCCCACTCCTTTCTTCAGCAGCTCTGCAAGGATTGGCTGTTCCACACCTCAGCATGATTTGTCATGCTGAAGTCATGTGGTTACTTTCCTGTCTTTTCACTGGATGTTAGAGATCATAGCAGAAGTTCAGCAGAAGTTCAGTGTTTGAAATACACAGGAGAAAATGCATATTGACAAGGGGAGTGTAGAGGTGGGCGGGGAGTCTACTGACATCACAACTCCACCCACCGAGCTCCAGACAACAGACCCACCCACAGAATATGCTGTTTTTCGGGTCTCATAACAGACAGAGGGGAGACATTTGACAGGTAAATATACATGCAGAAGGCATGTATATCCTTATAGATAACCCCTATGACAATAGTTTAGAAAGGATGACATTGGGTTTACATCCACTTTAAGTTGAAGTGAAAGTGAGAACTCTGCAGTCATTGTCAACAATCTCTCCTCTTCACTAAAGCTGACTGCTGGGGTGATCATGTGATCAGACCGGAGCACCCTCAGAAAGGGAAAAAAAAAGGAAAAAGCCACAATAATTAGAGAAAAACCATATATATTATTGGTTCAGCTAGCAATATAGCAGACACATATGGTGTAGAAAAACGACTATCCAAAATCTAAAAAAGAACTAAGGAAGAGTGACATTGTTTTTAAATACAGGTTACATTTTATTATCCAGTAGGTTAGATGTGCAGAAATGCGAAGTCCATCAGTTTCCAATCTTTAAAAATCTTTCTTGTGCTTAAATAATGAAGATTCCACAAATCCAAATCCAATCACAGGAATGGATGTACAGTATATGAAAATACCATACACAGTACAATTTCATTGTACTTTCTCTGTACAATTATCTTTAGATTTTTCAAAAATATATTATGAGGACAAAATCATCCATTCAAGCTGTATCACATCAGGTAAGCCCTTGCACTATATAGCCATTGCACCAGCCAATTAATATACTTTTAAAGGAGATTGTATTATCAGTTTGTATAGTTTATGGTCAGCTTAAAGCAGAATTAAAATCACTATACTTGCCTTCTCTTAAAATCTGTGAGGTGTCCCTCAACAGTGCTGGCATTTTCTTTTTTTTTTTTTTTCCAAAATAGATTTTATTGAAAGAAAAATAGTACAATATGACAGTATCACATTATCATCATACAGTTGTACAAAAGATGGGGAATAGACATAGATTCTTACGATTGAGACAAATTTAACCGTGAATTGACTAATAACAGAGAATCTCTTGTTGATGATTTACGATATACTATGTCAGCGCGGGAGGGGTTTTATATTAAATCTGGTAACATATTGAAATGACTATCGAGAGGTTGAAGTTTAATATTGTGGCATAAGATGTTTCTTCTTCCTTTTCTCCTCTCCTTCTCCCTCCCCCCTCCTCCAAGTCGCTGTCATGTTTCTCAGAGGAGGATTCCCAATCATTGGGTGATGGCATAGGGAATTGTATGACAATTCAATCCACGTCTAAGGTAGAGGTGTTGGTTGGGAGCTCTGTTAGGAGATCCAAACCGTGCAAGGGGCCAAAAGGGGTTGTAGGTGGACAATGATAAATATATAAAAGAAGAAGAGAAAAGGGAGGAAAGAAAGAAAAAATAAAAAGAAGATGGGGGGGTGGGAGTAAAAGAGGAGAGAGGGGGGGGAGGGGGGGTGACTAAGAGACTTGAGGGGGGGGAAGGGAACAAAAGAGGGGGGGGAAGGGGGAGGGGGGGAGAATAAGGGGGCTAGAGGAGTGCCTGTCTCCTCGGTCTCCGCCACTTGTGGTATAGGTTCGGTTTGGTGTTGTTTTATGGTGAAGCAGGTCAGGTTTGTTCGATCTCTACTCTTGGAAAGTGAAATTGGGCTAATTTTGACGTGTGGCCCCCCATACTCGTCCCTTGTTTAGGGGTGGGGGGTCCACGTCAGCCGGGGGAGAAGAATAGGTATAGGAGTGGTGAGGCTGAGAGGGTTGTGCAATACAGATTGAGGGTAGTGGGTGGTGAGTTTGAATGGGTGGGTCCAGGTCAAGAATTATGTCATCAGTGTTAGGTATCTGTCGGTTGACCGAAAGTGGGTCCAACATGCCCACGTCTTAGAGAATCTAGCTGGGGAGTCTCGTGAGATGGAAATAAGTTCTTCCATTTCTGCTATTTTATCAACTTGTGTGAGCCATTCTTGGATGGTCGGAGAATGAGGTGTACCCCAATGTCTAGGTATGCACATTTTCGCTGCATTTAGAAGGGGTAAGATCAATGTTTTACGGTAGTACGACGTGGACAAATCTGAGTGATGAAACAGGCATTGTGTTGGCGTGTGGTCTAAGTTATAGGTTGAAATTGATTCCGTGAGTTCTCGGACTTGCGTCCAGAATGATTGAATAGCTGGACATGACCACAGGATGTGTAACAGTGTGCCTGGTTCATCCCCACATCTCCAGCATTTGTTGGGGAATGAGGGGTTAATTTTGTTCAAGATAGCTGGGGTTCGGTACCATCGTGTCAGGGTCTTATAGTTATTTTCCTGAATGGATACGTTCAGGGAGCCTTTATGGGCAGTCGTGAATATGTGTTCCCATTGGTCTTCTTCTAGTTCTGTTTGTAATTCTCTTTCCCAAGATTTACAGGCTTTCCCTTCTTTGGAGGAGGTTTCAGTAAATAGTATAGCATATATACTGGAGATTAAATGTTGTTGGGGATTGGATTGAGAGCATAAATGCTCAAAAGGAGTAAGTGTTCTGGATATAGAAGAGTCGCGGTTGGTTTCCTTTAAAAAATGTCGAATTTGAAAGTAAGTCCAGAGCGGTAAAGGGTCCCTGGTGATGGCGGGTGTTAGTGTGAGGCGATCTAGAAAAGATCAGTCGCGGAAGAATTGGTGTGCCAGCATGTCGGGGGATTGCCATTGATTCGCTAGGAATTGTGTGGACATGCCCGGAGGAAAGGCAGGGTTCTGTCTTATAGGAGTCAAAGGGCCCGGGGAGGATGAAATGTGTAGCTTACGGCATGTTTCCCTGAAACAATCCAGGGTCGGTCCAATGAGAGGGTGTTCTTTGAGAATGGAGGGGATATGTGTCGATGCCAGCCAGGGTGCGGATTTCAGCGGAAAGGGGGACAGTGATCCTTCCAGTCTGACCCAGTCTTTGAGTTGGGTGTGTAATGACCAGTCCACAATACGGGTAAGGTGGCAGGCCCAGTAATATTTTTTCAGATCTGGAAGCCCAATGCCCCCCTTTGTCTTGGGTTTTGTCAGAAGATCATGTGCGATTCTCGGAGATTTTTGTTTCCATAGAAATTCAGTACAAAGCCTTCTATAGGATAAGAAAAATGACGGGGGGAGTTTGATGGGGATAGCTTGTAAGATATATAGAATGCGGGGGAGAATATTCATTTTAATAATCGCTGCCCGCCCGAACCAGGAAAATTGGGGTTTGTTCCAATTTTTGAGATCAGCAGAGATCGTTCTGAGGATGGGAAGATAGTTTTGTGCAAAAAGGTCTGATAGGTTCGTTGTAAGGTAAATGCCAAGGTACTTAATTGCGTTTTGTCGCCATTGGAAAGGGAAGTTGGATTCACACTGCGCAACTGTTTCTTTTGGGATAGTGACATTTAGGGCGTGTGATTTGGTGAAGTTTATTTTAAAATTAGAGATGCGCTGGAAGAGGTGGAAATCTTTTAATAAGTTTGGAATAGAAATGTGGGGCTCGCTAAGGGAAAGCAGGATATCGTCGGCAAAGGCTGCTAACTTGTAAGTGTGGCCTGCTATGGGTATGCCTTTAATATCCTCATTTCTCCTGAGGCAGTTCAGGAGCGGTTCAAGGGTTAACACAAAGAGGATAGGGGAAAGTGGGCATCCTTGCCTCGTTCCGTTGGTTATGGAGAAGGCGTTTGACAGATGTCCGTTAATCCTAACTCTGGCCGTGGGTGTCGTGTATAGCGACATGATTGAGTTAAACATGCGATTATGGAGGCCTAAGTGTCGTAGCACTGCCCCCATGTAGTCCCATGCCAGTCTGTCAAACGCCTTCTCCGCATCCAATGATAGAAAGAAACCTTTATGTTTATTAGTTGTCATCCAATGATGGAGATTTATGGCTTTAATGGTGTTATCCCTTGCCTCTCGACCCGGAATAAAACCGACTTGGTCTCCATCTATCAGTGATGGTAACAGGGGAAGCAGGCGGTTGGCTAGGATTTTTGCAAACATTTTTATGTCGACATTTAGTAGGGAGATCGGCCTATAATTACTTACTAGGGTCGCGTCTTTTCCCTCCTTTGGTATAACTGTAATGTGGGCTTCCAGGAGTCTATGGAAGGGGAGCGTGGAGGAGGACAGGGAGTTGAAGGCTTTGAGAAAGGGGCCTGTGAGTGTCTCTATGAAGGTCTTAAAGTATACGGCTGTGAAGCCGTCTGGGCCCGGACTCTTTCCGGCTTTTAACTGTTTGATTGCATTTTTGAGTTCAGCTTCTGAAATGGGGAGTTCTAATTGGCGAGCATCTTCTCTGTCAATCGGTTTAGGGCAATGTTCCTTTAGAAAGCTTTTAATGAGGGATCGTCTATCCTTGTTATTGGATGCACCGTCGGTAGTTGTGCCGAGATTGTACAGTGTGGAGTAGTACGCTTCGAATTGGGAGGCTATGTCTGGGGCTGTGACTTTCGCTCTACCTTGGGCGTCGTTGATCGTGTGGATATTGGAACGTGCTTTGTTTTTCTGAATGGCTCGGGCCAGATACTTTCCGCTTTTATTTCCAAATTCATAAAACAATTTCTGTTGTAGGATGAATTTACGTTTTGTTTTTTGTGACAGTTCTGTGAGTAGATGTTCTCTCGTTTGTGTGAGTTCTCGATATGTTTGTTGGGCCTGAGTCTGTTTGTGAGCTAGTTCTAGGGTTTTAATCTTCTGGATCAGGTTTAGGATACTGGCTTGGTGGGCTTTTTTCCGTGACGTTTTGAGGGCAATAAGCTTGCCCCTTAAGACGCATTTATGGGCCTCCCACTGTGTTAGTGGAGATGTGTCTTCGTTGTCATTGTCGATAAAGAAGTTGTGTATGGTTTGTCTAATGTCTGTGATATCTCCTTCTGAGGTCAAGAGTGTAGAGTCTAAGCGCCAGATTTTTGAAACATTCTGATGTTCAGGGAAGGTCAGTGTCATCGTGATGGGGTGGTGATCAGATAGGACCATTGGTTCAATTGTCGCATGGGAAAGGAATGGAAGGTCTGGTTGGGAGAGGAAAAGATAATCAATTCTGGAATATCTGTCGTGAGGGGCGGAGAAGAATGTATAGTCCTTGACATTGGGGTGAAGAGTGCGCCAGGTGTCATGTAAGAGCAGGTCGTTCAATTGCAGTTTAATTCGGCACAGAGTTCGGTATGGCAGTGATGTGGATCCTGAAGAGGTGTCTAGAATTGGGTATAGGGCTACATTAAAGTCTCCTCCGAGTATGGTTAGACCGGCAGAGAAGCCTGATAAAAGTTGGGAGATCTGTCTAAAGAAGCTGGATTGTGCAGAGTTGGGGCTGTAAATATTAGCCAGAGTTACAGGTCGGCCCTGTATCTTGCCTTTTAAAAAGATATATCTGCCTTCCTTGTCAATAAGTGAGTCATTGAGTTCCCATGTTAAGTTTTTGGAGATCAGGATTAAAACTCCCTTAGTCTTTGCTTGTGGGTTGGTAGAATGGTAGGAATGAGGGAACCAGTGGTTTGTAAGCTTAGGAACCTTGTCTGCACGAAAATGGGTTTCCTGGAGGAAAACTATGTCGGATTTTAGTTTGTGCATCATAGACAGAACTTGGCTGCGTTTTTCTGGTATGTTGAGCCCTTTTACATTTAGGGATGTCACTTTTAGTGTGTCGTGTTTGGTGGTAGGTGGTGTGTGCGACATGTTTTAAAAGGATGTGCTCTATTGTCGGTTTAGTCAGTCTACCTCTTCGAGTATGTTAGGGGTGGATCGTGGGAGTATAGATGGATTGGGAGGAGTTGCGGAGGCGAAGTGGAGGAGACGGAGACCGAGGAGGCAGTCAAGGGGTGTGCGGGAAATGAAAATAAGCTTAGAGAGTTTGAGGGGGAAAGGGGACTGTAAGGGTAGAGGAAGGGGAGGGGAGAGGGGGAAAGGGAGAAGAAAGGATGAGATGGGGCAAAAAAAAAAAAAAAAAAAAAAGGGGGGGGGAGAGGAAGGAGAAAGGTTAGAAAAAGATCAAGAAGGATATGTGAGATCTGGGTGTACCGGAGGTAAAGAAGGGTTCAGAGACCCTTCTTATGGGATAATGTGTTATCCGGTATAAGTCAACGGGGAAGATAGGTTCCCGTTGTGTGGGGAGGTGGAGGGAGCCGGTGGTGACGGGTTAGAGATAGAGTGTAATCCTCTGGTCCTCAGAGGGGTGTGGGTGGTTAAGATAGAGGAGTGAGCCTATAGGTTATAGTATTAGTCTTGGGGGTTATGGATCAAATGAGATGAGGGGGGGTCTTAGATTTAAAGTAGCGTCATTGCCTAAGATAGAGTATCGTGTGAGGTCTTTTAGGGCAGGTGAGTGAGTCCGCCTAGGTAGGGGAAGTCGGCCCTAGCTATTGCGGGGAATTGGAGCGGACGTCAAGTTGTGAGTCGTTTAGATAATTAGAGAGACAAGTAAGGGGTCATCTGTACCATCAACCTTATAACATTAACCAGACTATATATTTAGTAAATAATTCTAGCGTTATTTATGCTTGCCTTACTCTCCGGGTAGGCCTCCAGCCTGTGCGACCGAATCCCACACTGTATAAGAACAGATAATCTGAGATTTCACCATAAAGGTGGTCTGGCCCGGTTTACTCATGTGTCTATACATCAGAATGTGGTAGTATCGAGACCCATGACCAGGCGGAGTATGGGGTCTTTCACACATGCCGGAGGTCCCCCCCGGGTTCTTTTGCTTGGTTGCCAAAAGACAAACATGTCATGTTGTGTTGAACTATTAATAACAAAATGAGAGTGTTAAAAAAGTAAAAAAGTAGAATGAGAAATCATAACAAGTTACGTACTCTGGTCTTAGGCTTGCCCTATGCGGGGTCAGCCATACATTTGGTGAGGTGTCTGTCAAGATTCACCATATACCTTAGGTCATTGTGTGACGAACATTCAGATAATGACCATAACAGTAATGATACTAGTATCTCCTAGCTGGAACATTAGCTTCCTATGGGTTTCAATTTAACTGAAGATAACTTGATAACTCTTTCCGGCCATATACCAACCGGATGAGCGGTTCCACACAGAGTAGTGTTGTTACTAGGGGCATTGGGGAATGCAGGCTATGTCTTAATCATCATCTTAGGGGATGCCTAGGTTTAGATACCCGTTAATCATTTGGGTGATCTCTTGGTCAGGTGGGGGGGTACCCGAGCATATGAGAGTCAGCTCTTAATGTTGGGGGTACAAGAGTAAGGGTAGGGTATGTGGAGCTTGGGCGGAATTAAGGGTGTAGATGAGGTTCTGTGTGGAACCGCCCCTCTAGGGAGGAATCAACATTACTGACAAACAACATCATTATCAAGCAAGTGACAGCCTCGGTTTGTTTTTTAACAAGGATGCCAGTTAAGATAGGGGGGGGGGGGTTCTAGCCTGGGAATGTGACATATGTCTGTCACCTTAGGGAATGGCACTCGCCTGGGGAGGTTCAAAACGACCCATTTGGGGGATGGGTTATGGGGGTGACATAATGGCGAGGTGGAGATAAAATAAGGAAAGGAGCTATTGTAATTTGGGGGGTTATATAACTGTCACAAACAATAGTTAACTTCGTGCAGGTTCCTGCTATACTTGCGTGTCCAATGTTCCATTGCTTGAAGACTGTGTTAAATTAGCTAGGTGAGCAGACTGGCACTAAGGAGGGGGGTAGAGGGGTGGGGGATGTTTTCACAGGTAGGGCCAGTCTGTGGGGCTGAACAAAAAGCGTCCATCTTGGGCTAGGTGCGGGAGAGGTGAGGGATTGTGGTGGTCCTTTGAGTCCAGCCGTCTTGCTTCTGGGTTGTAGGGGGACCAATTGTGGGAAATCGGATGGTTATACTGTGGAGTGACGTCTGTCTTGCGAAGGCCTTCGTAGTGTAGGGGGTGAAATGAGTTCAGGCGATCAATCGAAGATAGGGGTGGGTCACCCCATTAGTCGGCACCGCCGTGGCGGGGTCTTCTGTGGGCAGGAGAAGCTGTGGGGCTGTTGTCTGTTGGGTTCCTGGGTCCTGTGGAAGTGTTGGCCCTGGGAGAGTTGGCTCTGCGTCTTCTTATGTGGAACTCGTCGCGCACAGGGATGGCATCCATGGAGCTGGACCTTCTGAGTTGTGGAGGTCTGAGAGAGCGGTACCAGTCGGGCAGTTCAATGCAAGGTATGTTCAGAATCTCACAGAATGAGGTGAGATCTTCAGGCACTCTCAGGTTAGCCGTGCGCCCTTGTGTTGACGCTGAAAGGCAGAAAGGGAATTTCCAGCGGTATTGAATTCCGTTCGTGCGTAGTATATCAAGGAGAGGGCGTAGGTCTCTTCTATTTTGTAGGGTGATAGGTGATAAATCTTGAAAGATTTTTATTTCTGAGCCTTGGCATGAAAGATTGCGACGATCTCTGGCCCTGCGAAGGATTTCTTCTTTCAGCTTAAAGTTAACTAGGCAGCATACCACATCTCTGGGAGGGTCAGTGTCTCTACCCCGGGGCCTGAGAGCCCTGTGTAAGCGTTCACAATCAATAGGGGTCTCGGGGGGTCTGCCTAGGAGATCGTTGAAGACAGCTACGGTTGCCTGGGTAAGTTGTGTATGATCGATCGATTCTGGCATGTCTCTTACCCGTAAGTTGTGTCGTCTGCCACGATTGTCCAGGTCTTCCATGTATCTATGCAGGTCTCTGAGCTGGACGGAATGTGCCTGGGATGATGTCTGGAGCCTGTGGATGGAGTTCTCATTTTGTGCTGTTGCTTCTTCTACGGTGTCCATGCGGACCGTCATGGAGTGGATGTCTCTCCTCAGGTCTGAGATGACCGATGCGAAGGTGGCTTTGATATCCTCTGCCACTATTCTCAGGTCCCCCATGTTCAGGGGGTGTGCTGTGACCCCATGCCGAGCGGGCGATTGAGTCCTGTGCCTGCCAGAGGGGCTGAGGCTGGAGGAGCGCGCTGTGGCTGAGTAGGCCTGAGATGAAGCCGGGGCCTCGCGTGCCTGCGTCCGGAAGATCTCCGGAATGCTGCGGCCTGCCTGTGAGTCGGGTCTCCGCGGGGATCGGGAACGGGATGGGGACGGGTTCCCCTTAGATTTCCCCATGTTTTTGCTTACGGATGGCTCTTTGAGGCTACTGGGAAACCCTCTGAGGACCGGAGCTCAGGGATTAGGCGTCCATTAGAGTCCGGCGCCAAGCCACGCCCCCCGGCATTTTCTACCTGAGTGACGGTTTTCAGGTGTCTTTACTGGCTGGGGCAAGGTGACGCAACTGCTGAGCAGGCACAGGAGTCAGTCATCCCGGCACACAAGGACCTTACCAGCGATGTAAGCTGAGCTGTGCATGCACAGCTCAGTTTATATCCTGCAGAATGCTGCAAGTAGGCAGATAGAAGTATTTTAATGTAGAAGAGAGATTGCATCTCTCTTCTGCAATAAATAGCCTGTCTGCTTGCAATTTTTAATGAAAATGCATTCAGTTCCACTTTAACAGCACTGGATTTACAGGTACAGTGCCTTGAAAATATATTCATACCCCTTGAAATTTTCCACATTTTGTCACGTTACAACCAAAAATGTAAATGTATTTTATTGGGATGTTATGTGATAGACCAACACAAAGTGGCACATATTTGTGAAGTGGAAGGAAAATTATATTTATTAAAAAAATAAAAAATAGTGTCCCTGGATGTAAATCCATCGTCAATCATGATGCCATCACGTGACGTCAGAAGCGGCGGTGCCACCAGGTGACGTAGCTGAGTGATGTAGCCGGGTGGCCCCGCCCCTTGCCTATATAAGGACTGTCAAAGCGCAGAGGGTAGATGGTGGGAGGCCTCCCAGTAGTGTTTTTTTAAATATATTTCAGGTCTGGTGGGCGTCGCGATTGACAAAGGATTTACATTACAGGACACCATTTTTTTTTTTTTTTACCATCACTTTTTTTTAGCTGTCAGCAGGGAAACGCATTGACAACTAATTACTCATTGGTTGTTAAGGACGCTGCGGCCATTTTCCTGGCACCGACCCTTAACAACCAGCTTACGCAGCACTCCTATTGGGCAAAGCTTTGCCCAATCAGGGCGCAGAATGCACTGTGCAGCCCTCGGGGCATTGCAAGGTGTATGTCGGGGCGAACACCCAGTGAACGACCTGCCAATTCAGGTGTTTGGCGAACAGCCAAACAGGCAAATGTTTGGCCTGAACTCATGCTAAGGGCGAACTGTTCACCCATCCTTAGTCTTGATAGGTATGCAGCTGTGCCATTTTCAGGTGATGGATGGAACAGTGCTCCGTGAGATGTTCAAAGCTTGGGATATTTTTTTAAGACCTAACCCTGCTTTAAACTTCTCCACAACGTTATCCCTGACCTGTGCGGTGTGTTCCTTGGCCTTCATGATGCTGTTTGCTCACTAAATTTCACTAACAAACCCCCGAGGGCTTCACAGAACAGCTGTATTTATACTGAGATTAAATTACACAGGTGGACTATTTACTAATAAAGTATAATTTACTAATAAGGACTATTTACTAATAAGGTGGCTTCTTAAGGCAATTGGTTCCACTAGATTTTAGTTAGGGATATCAGAGTAAGGGGGCTGAATACAAATGCATGCCACACTTTTCAGATATTTATTTGTAAAAAATGTTGAAAACGATTTATCATTTTCCTTCCACTTCACAATTATGTGCCACTTTGTTTTGGTCTATTGCATAAAAAATCCCAATAAAATACATTTATGGTGTTTGGTGAGTTTTGGTTGTAATATGACAAAATGTGGAAAATTTCAAGGGGTATCAATACTTTTTCAAGGCACTGCATATTTTAGCTACAAACTATACATAGGTGGAAAACTTTGAAAACATTGCCACATATTAGTCCTGATTTATTTCAAAGTGAATTTTCACTTGTCTTAGTAAATTAAGTGAAACAAATTAAAAATTAGCTTTGTGAGGAATATCCAATCATGTACAAGAACAATGAACAAGAAAAAATGTTTGCTTGGATTATTAAAATCAGCACAACTTTTATGACCTCATTCTGTTCCAGTTCAATTGGAAAAAAAGCTTAGTGAATGAGGTTACGTTGTGCTAACTTCAATAATGCAGTCACGTGCAAGCAAAAATCCTGTATTTTTTATTTTTACCTTCTTTGCAGAAGATTGTTAAAGTAAATTTTCACTTTGTTTCACCCTATTTAGTAAGATAAGCGAACATACATATTGGAAATTAGGCTCTCTCTCGTTCTTTAGGTCAAGGTCATTGATTCAAAATTTAAAACCAAAGTGAACTTTATAAACTTTATAGAATACATTCTGGGCTAATCAAAATAAAAGGTGTGTAAAGTCTTATGCCCCGTACACACGGTCGGATTTTCCGATGGAAAATGTCCGATCGGAGCGTGTTGTCGGAAATTCCGACCGTGTGTGGGCTCCATCGAACATTTTCCATCGGATTTTCCGACACACAAAGTTGGAGAGCAGGAGATAAAATTTTCCGACAACAAAATCCGTTGTCGGAAATTCCGATCGTGTGTACACAAATCCGACGGACAAAGTGCCACGCATGCTCAGAATAAATAAAGAGATGAAAGCTATTGGCCACTGCCCCGTTTATAGTCCCGACGTACGTGTTTTATGTCACCGCGTTTAGAACGATCGGATTTTCCGACAACTTTGTGCGACCGTGTGTAGACAAAACAAGTTTGAGCCAACATCCGTCGGAAAAAATCCTAGGATTTTGTTGTCGGAATGTCCGAACAAAGTCCGACCGTGTGTACGCCCTATTACAGTGTGTTTTCTTTAAAACCCAGCACAGAGTAGAAAAGCCTGTGTCCCACCAGCATGCTGCAGAGTTGGACCGTTGCTGTGGGGAAGCAGTGATCTCTTAATCACTTAATAATCTCTATACTGTATACCTTAACTAATTAAGTCATTAAACAATTAATACATATAATTACATATTTTACTATGAGTTAAGATTAATTTTGCCCAAACTATTTATAGCAACAGCTTTGATTAACATTTTGTATATTTAAATGTGAGCATAAATTGTTTTATCTCCACCAGATCTAGAAAACAGTCTACTAAGTTTCCACACTTAGTTTTTTAATATGCAGCAGTTTTGTTCATATTTGTTATCAATTCTGCCACCATAGGTGAGACACTGGTAATCCAGTGCCTCATAATGGCTCTCCAAGCTGTTAATAAATATATATGAATCCACTGCAGATTAGATGTTTGACTATTTATAGTGCTTACTGCCTCAGCCTGGTGACAGCTGAACAGTAACATCAAAGGGTCGTGAACAGTAATACTTGTCACCAAATTTATATATCTCAACACCTGCTCCTAAAAGTTTGAAATCTTTGGACAATGGCACAATGACAATGCCAATGTGGTTCTATAAAAATACAATTTTAGACATTTTCCTGCATACAGCGATGAAGGATTTATTATAAATTGATTGTATGCTCTATGCATAATGGTAAATTGAGTTTCTCTCCAGCTCTCCTTTATATGGTACTCCGATCCTTGGTGTATCCCTCCACATATTTTTCCACCAGATTTTCATAGGAAAATTCAAAAGAGATATCATTCAAAGGATGACATATATCAGATATAGCATAGATACCATTTCCTATCAACCTATTCAAAAAGGTCAGCTTGAATGCATAGAGCATATCACCACAACAGGACAATATGTAACTAGATATCTGGAAGTGGTAGAGATAATGCTGGCTCGGAATATTAAATTCCATAGAGATCGCTTCAAAAAGACCGAGTATGAAATCCTATGGTGCAGTTGGTGTGCTGCAAACAACCCATTTTGCCTGTACATTTGGAAAGCTGTATAAACTCTACTATGTTGGATTATCCTGATTTGGCAGGAACTTTGATACATTGAAAGACATTCCCTGTTTTTTCCTCAACTCTCTCCAGGCTACTTATTGTATCCCTATAAAATTAGTTAGTCTTCAGACTTGCCCTCACACTCATTGTAATGTGAAATAAAGCAGAGAGATTCCAGGGAAAGGCCTGTGCTATCTCTGAATCTAAGTTGGAATACTTTGATGTCAGTGTTAGCCTGTCCAAGGTATGTCTCAATAGACAACTTACATTTTAAATTCTTATATTGGGAAGGCCAAGACCACCTTTGTTTTTAAACAGGGAAAGAGTAGATATTGAAACTCATGGTCTCTTCCCATGCCATAAAAACTTAACCATAGCTTTTATTAATTAATCCACATCCTTATGTTTAGGAAGAATTGCTAATGTTTGTTAGGCCCGGTTCACACTTGTGCGATGCCAAACATCGCACAGGCATCACATGTAATTCGCAGCGCACTGCCGTTCACATTACATGCGATGTCTGTGCGGTGCGATATCAGCCATAGAGATAGTATGGCTGATATCGCACCGCATTCGGTGCAAACACGCACAGGACCCTTTTTTCTGTTCGGACCAGAATCGGATCGCATGTGGGTTCACACATATGCGATCCGATTCATGTCCGAACTGTCAGTTCGCAGTGCGATATGCAAGCTGAACTGGGGGTGTCGTTAACAATGTATTGACACTCCCCAGCGATTCCTATATGGCAGTGTGAACTGACATGCGAGTCGGTGCGATGCGGGAACACGCAGTGGATTCGCAGTGTTCCCGCATCGCACTGACTCGCATGTCAGTTCACACTGCCATATGCGAATCGCTGGGTAGTGTCACTACATTGTTAATGACACCCCCAGTTCAGCTTGCATATCGCACTGCGAACTGACAGTTCGGACATGAATCGGATCGCATATGCGTGAACACACATGCGATCCAATTCTAGTCCGAACAGAAAAAAGGGTCCTGTGCGTGTTTGCACCGAATGCTGTGCGATATCAGCAATACTATCTCTATGGCTGATATCACACTGCACAGACATCGCATGTAATGTGAACGGCAGTGCGCTGCGAATTACATGCGATGCCTGTGCGATGTTTGGCATCGCACAAGTGGGAACCGGGACCTTAATAATATGGCTTCTCTCAAATTGCGAAAAATGGAAGATCAGCCCACACTAATCTTTATCCCTTGATACGTGATATATTCCTTCACTACCACAAACAGAGTGTGTTGTTCCCATTTTCTATGGTGTATAACTTGCTTTTATTAAAGTTAAGCAAACCAGAAAATCTACTATATTGATCAAATACACATTTTGCTTTAATACACATAGGGGGTTATTTACTAAAGGAAAATCCACTTTGCACTGCAAGTACACTTGGAAGTAAAGTTGCTGTAGATCCGAGGGGGACATGCACGGAAAATAAAAAACAGCATTTTAGCTTGCACATGATTGGATGATAAAATCAGCAGAGCTTCCCCTCATTTCAGATCTACCCCTTAGATTTAGAGCGACTGCACTTCCAGGTGCACTTGCAGTGCAAAGTGGATTTGCCTTTTGTAAATAGCCCTCATGGAATGGATTTAGATTATTTAAACTGAAGGTTCAGTTGGACTTTAAATTATTTTTGGATATTGCAAATACATTTAAGCAATCTTTGCACAGAAATAAAAATAACCAACTCCTATTACTGAATTACTTGAATTATAGTGTTCAATTTATCATTCACTGCTCAACTGTGAGACTAGATAATAAAGCAATGGTACCCCACAGATGAAGGAGAAAAATAATATATATAATAGTCAGTGCATATTATGGAAAGCAGATCTCAATTTAGATAAAATGACAGTGTCCCATGTCTTTATTTTCTTTTCGTGTTTTATAGGCAGATTAAATATACAGCACATGCAGCACAGTTCTACAACGAGTAGCAATTTGGTTTGTCTGAACATAGTTGTGATTTTGCAATATAACAAATTCAAGCAGCTAGCTTAAATGCACTGTAAAAAGTCCCAGTGAATAGATTTCTTTGTTTCCTCTAATTGCTGATGATCAACTTAAATCGCATCTGCCATTTTCAAAAGTTAAAGGATGACACAGAGCTGGCACCGGTCCCAGCAGAAAGGGAAAAAAGACTTATGGATTTAGGCTGCTTTGCATTCTGATCAGGAACACACAGTAGCAACATTATAAGCTGGAGCTGCAATTCCAAGAAGGATTTGAAGATTCTGAAGTCGAAGATGCTGTGTGCAAATGCAGCACTTTTACAGTAAGAGAATATGAACACAGCAGATAAGTACAGAGGCCACTGCACAAGAGATGCCTTTTTACCCACCAGCTCCTGCTAGTATCTTTAGTATAAAACAGAAGTTAGTGGTAAAAAATAGCAATAGATTTACCTGATAATTTTTGCACACTGAAGTGTATTAAAGCAATAACAAAGAACTTCTGATATTTGCTCTCTTTTGGTCTGCTGGATTAGTGCAACAATTACCTGTTGTTCCTGTGAAAAATACAAGGAGGTTCTAAATTCCTGTGCAGGCTGCCTATGCAAAACTGAAATCTCAAACCGTGTAATCACCCCTGCTCAGTTCACCTCTGTCAATTATAAATCACCTCCCCTTTTGTTATGGAGCTGAAATGAGGGGAAAGTATTTGTAGTCCAAATCAGGAGCAAGAAGACTAGGGTGATACGGCTGCTTTTCCATAGATTTTATTCAGTGAGTGAGTGTTGTCACTCTAGGTTAGGAAGTGTGTTGAGGGCAGGGTCACCAGGTAAAAATAAAGGAAAAAGCCAAAAAAAAAAAAGAAAACAAATGCAGCCACCAAATCTAAGGGCCAATAAGTTAAATTACATCCTTCTTTCCTTTTCCAGAAAGTTGGAAGTTACTATATTTTGTATATGCTCTCAAAAATGACAAGTTAACTTGCCATCCATCTTTCATGACTCCAATGAAGAAAAACCCACCCAAGAAGCACTGGGACTTTGATGTGAGTTCATACAAAGTAGTGAGAGGAAAAAACATTTGGAGAACTTATTGCCTCAGGTTAGGCTGTTCACAATAGACAGAGCTATCCTCCAATAGGTATCCAGCAGGTTACTAGAACAAAACATGTACCAATCAAAAGGAGCGCCAGACCAAATAATAAAAGAGTCCAAATTAACTTATTGGTTTGCACTAAACAAATAGTCAATGTGCCTTAGGGGCTAGGAAACATGCCTTGAAATTTGAGCCATTTGTGGCCCTGCCAGGATGACCAGGTTTAACAAACTTTAGCAGAACTGAATGAGAGAAATCTTGTGTATGTCGGTACATGTACGCCTGTATGGCCAGCTTTTGTCTCCTCATAGTGGGGTTGATTTACTAAAACTAGAGAGTGCAAAATCTGGTGCAGCTATGCATGGTAGCCAATAAGCTGCTAACTTTAGCTTGTTCAATTAAGCTTTGACAAAAAATCCTGGAAGCTGATTGGTTTCTATGTAGAGCTACACCAGATTTTGCACTTTACCGTTTTAGTAAATCAACCCTAGTGTGTCTATTACCATGGCAGTACTATTAAAGCAGCCCGTGAAAGATGGATCAGAACAAAACATGCAACAATTGAAGAAACTCCAACGTAAACAATAAGAGAGTCCAAATTAATGTATTGATTTGAACTAAAAACAGCCAATGTGGTTTGGGGGCTGAGACACTCTCCCTTCATCAGGGCTTCAGTTAAAATAAGAAACTTGAATGGACCTAAAATAAGGCTTTTCTGAGTGAATCTAGCCAGTGAATCTGTGCGAGCAAGATCATCAGCAAGATCATCAGTAAGATTGCTAAATGGCTAGTAACTCTTGTAGTCCAACCAGGGCTGCTGTTAGAAATCACTGGGTCCCCAACACCCCCCCTCCCCCCCGTGAAAATATAAAAAAAATATTTTCACTAAAATACATTGAAAATCATTATTAGTGGACACAAACATTCCGTCACACATAAAAATATATAAATTACACCTGCAAGCCAAAATTCTACCCAAACAATAATGCGCACATTCCCAAAACTCCCAGTTCAAATCCCCCCTACCAGCACAAATCTTTGCCCCCCCAGCTCAAATCCCACCCCTCCTAGCACAAATTGCCCTTACCCCCAAGAAACCGCCCTATCTAACACACAGCCTCATTCTTCTCAAACTTTCTATCCTAGCACACATCTTCTCCCCAGATCCCCCCACCATCACAAATCCTGCAAATCCCTCCTATTAGCCCAAATTCCCCCACCCCCTCCTGGCACAAAATCCCCCCCCCCCCAACACAAATTTTGTTTCTCCAATCCCCCTAGGACTAATTCCCACACTTCCCTCCTCTTAGCACAACCCTCTCTAAATTACTCTTCCCAGCACAAATTCTTCCTCCCTAACCAGATCCCCCACCCCCTCCTGGCTCCAAAGCCCCCCACCCCCTACACCATCCTTCTAGCACATATCCCCCTTCTCCAAATCCCCATTAAACTTTTCAGCACAGATAGCCAGCCAGCCACTCCCCCCTTCCACAAACATCCCAAGCACAAACTATTACTCCCCCTCCACCAACTTACAGGGGGAAGCCACTACAAAGCCAGGAGGAGGTGCACTGTGTTGTGCTCTCGCCTCATGTCAGAACAGCACTCCTCCATACAGCACATGGGACAGGATCGCTCTTAGAAGGCATTGGACTGTACACACACACAGTTTGATTACCACTTCCTATCATCTCCATGGGCTGCTCATCTCCCAGCAGCAGAAAATGCGGATAGGGGGCGATAATCAAACTGTGTGTGTGCACATACACACACACACACAGTTTGATTATCGCCCCTGTGTGTGTGCACAGTCCAATACAACCTAAGAGTGATCCTGTCACATGTGCTGTATGGAGGAGCACTGTTCTGATTCAAGGCAAGAGCACAACACAGCACAACTCACAGCACAACTCCTCCTGGCTGTTTTCTCACTGACGCTTCTTCTCACACTGCTCCAGCCTCCAGGTTGCCTTCTCCTTGTCCTGGCTCTGAGTGCGGGTGGGGGAAGGAGCTCAGTGGCTGCTGGCCAGGCACATCATCCAAGGGTGGGCCAGCCTGGGGGGCAAAACTAGAATCTGGGTGGGCACAGCCAACCCCAGCACTTCCTAATTCTGCCCATGTGTGCCTCTCACCCAGCAGCTGAAAGCCGGAGGGAGGAAGAGGGGGAAAAAACAGCTTTCAATTGCTGTAGAGAGCGGCACAGTTATGCCATTGTTCGATCTCTGCTCCACCGATCCTCCTGCTGTCTGGGCCCCCTGTGTGCCTGGGCCCCCTACAGGAGGACCAGTGGTACACCCCTATCGGAGCCTCTGAGTCCAACAATTAACTTTCTTCCATACATTCACTCAGGAAAGCCTTATTAAGGCTAGAAGAGGTGTTACATATGACACTTTAGAATATATTATGTCTTTATTAGAACAAGGTCTTGCCATTTGTAGCATAGCAGAGATTTAAAGTGAAAGGCCACGCTGTTCTCTTCCACACCATTTATTATAAAAGTTATAGTTATATTTCAATGTATTTCCTCCTATGGACTGTACTGTAACATGAACAAATTACCATGTAAGGCTTGATGAAAAGTTTTTTTATGGCTCTTTATTGTAAGGTGGTCTGTCAATTGTGCTGACATACTATGGAAAACACTGTTGCAATGAAAGCATGATAGGTTTCTGCAAAAAAGGCAGGACATAACCCATGACCCAACATTTGAATGTCATCAATTAAACGTACAATTTCTTTTTCTCTTGAAACCCACAGAAAAAAAATATGACACCCAAAGTCAACTTTCTACAAATGTGAAGTTTAAAACTCAGCCATTTGTAGAATAGCAGAGATTTACAGTGAAAGGCCATTTTTCATTATTTTGACATGTTGAAAAGAATGAATGGTAAAATTCTAGCAAGGTCTGACCTTTAAAGTATTTCTGGGTGACAGTTAAAAGGATTGTGATAAGATACCTGAAGACTGAAAACAGATCGCAATCTTAATGCAGAAATGGCTTTATTCGCTTACAAAACTATATAGAGACGCAATAGCTGTTATTGGTACTCGTGCAATGTCTTTTCTGACCCAGAAGACAATATGCTCAATTCACCAAGCTACAGTGATCATTATTATAATAATTGTAATTTTCAGCAATTAGAGCTAAAAAAGAACTGTCACATATGTAATAATAAATGCTGCTATGGCAAATAACACATGCATTATAACTAAGTGAATTAAGTAAAATATCTATTAGCAGATATTACCAGTCTTCACAAATCAGATGGACCTGTCCAGTTATGTAATTGTTTGTGTTGAATAACAGAAGTTTAATTTGACTGATTATGGCCATTCTGATTTGTTCAAGTGACAGACATTAATGCAATTCATGTTTTTGGCTGCCTAGATTCAATTGGGTTGATTTACTAAAAGCAAATAGGCTGTTCACTTTGCAAGTGAACTTGCTCTAGAGCTTAGTGAAAGCTCTACTGTTTTTTTTTCCCTTTAAATTGCATGTCAGTGGGCATTCTTTGCATACTGAAACTTTGCCACATTCACTAAGCTCTGGGGCAAATTCCCTTGGAAAGTGCAACTTCGCTTGCAGTCTGTTTACCTTTAGAAAATCAACCCCAATATGTTCTTTTTATTCTTGCCAACAAAGTAAAATAAATCAAGTTTACCTATAAAAGGCTATATTGTAGAGCTGCACAATTCTGGAAAAAATGAGAATCACATTATTTTTGCTTAGAATAAAGATCACGATTCTCTCATGATTCTCAGTGTAACATCATTCATATTATACAAAAAAATTGGGCAAACTTTACTGTTTAGTGTTTTTTTTTTATTCATTGAAGTGTATTAAAAATGCATTTAAAAGACTGCTGAGCAAATACAGTGTGACATAAAATATTGCAATGCCATTTTATTCTCTAGGGTCTCTGCTAAAAAAAATATATATATAGGGGGCGCATGTGCGGCGCAAAGCAGAAAGGAAGCAGCGGCTAAGAGCTCAGTGAGTGACGGCGCTTCCCCGGGGCTATTCATGCACCTTTCTTCCCCGATTTTTCTTCACACCCTGGCGGAACAATCAGCACATGCCGGGACCTAAAAATCGCCACAATAAACCGGCTCAAAGATCTCTAACAACCTACATGCTTTGGGTAAAGGAACAGAGCAAGATGGCCCAAGATGGTGCCTAGCCGGAAAAGACACAGACACACTCCCTGGCTGCAAGACTCTTCAACGGCACACTCCATGGGAGAATGTGAATACTCACTGCAGCTCACTAAAGCTGATCTGGATGAGAGTCTCACTACAATGTACAATAAGATTGCTCTGAAATTGCAGTCAGAGCTGCACAAATCCACCAACACTCTGTCCTTGGAGATTGCAGCTCTGGGTAACAGGACTGATTTATTAGAAAGCAAACACAATGAGCTTAACCTGGCTCATTCAGATCTTGGGAAGGATCACAAATCTCTCTCTGAGACTGTGTTTAAACTCCAAGCCCACCTTGAGGACTTGGACAATAGGAACAGACGCAATAATCTCAGGGTGCGAGGGGTCCCCGAGACTGTAACTGGTCTACTTCCCACTCTTCCTCCCCTCCTGTGTCCTCCACATCAAACGGTATTATACCATATGCTGTTTATCTTGTTTCTCTGCATATGACACACCGCATCCTTGATCAACGCCATCTGCTGCATTTTTTGGATTTTACTATCTGCTGGGCTTCCAATATATATGCTGTATACCTTACAGCTGTAAGGTAAGGGGCCTGTGGACACGGAGGTACCCCCACTGAAGATCACTCCCTTCCCTTTACTTACACCATTGTGTTTTTGGATTTTCAATCAGAAGTGTCACATCTGGTGGCGGGACTGTTGTCACATTTTTTTGATATAACATATATTTTTTATTGTTTCTTTAATGTGAATTTTATTTTTGGATTTTACTTGCTAGCTGCCAAGTGTTTGGTGTTTTTTCCAACACTTACCACTGGGACTATTATATATATTTGATGTTTTTTATTTATTTATTCATGCATTGATTTTGTTGATATGATATTTTCGTCAGCATATTCTACACGTTTTAAAGGAATTGTTTATGATCACCTTTGAGATTTTACACTTGTCTGGCTGCTTTCCATACCCATGTGCCCTGTTTACTGATATGTATTGTGATATCTTTTCTTTGTTGCTTGATGTTAGCACTTTCTTCATACACCACTAAGGGGTATTCCCATGTAGTTCATTTGCACATGCCAGCGTTCTCCCTTTTCTTCTTTTTACCCATTTTGACTGATGTTTTTAGGTCATCTGGTATGTTTGTCACATGCACTTTAGTATAGTCCCTTTCCCCCTCCCTCTATTCCCTTCCTATCACAGCGCAACCACCACCCCCCTACTTATACTATTGTTTTGTCTGTTTAGAGCAGTCTTTTAGGTGTTGCAGCAGTGCCCCTTTAGTATAGGAGTCCGCTAACAGCGCAGGAGTCTTTCCACTGTTTCACGTTAGGTCCCCTATAATGGCACGACATATACGGTCACTACAGTCCCAGAGGGCAAAGAGCTTTTGGTGAAGCTGGGCCTCCTTGATGCTGCGGTGCTCCCTAGGATGCCATCTACTCCACATCCATCTTCCATTTGGGCTACTCCATCTCCCAGACAGGATAATCTGAGTCAACGTTAATGCTTACCTCTCCCTACCCCGCTTGTTTTTGTTTACGTTCAAGGTTGCAGATAGCTGAACACTCCCGACATGCTCATTAACAACTGGATTCTATCTGTACTGAGCTGAAGTCCTGACACGTCCGTTTAGCTGTCCCCTACTCTAATTTGGTTTGTACCTGTTGATCTTACATCTGTTCTGGAGATCCTGGTTCGGTGGACCTCCCTCAGGTACTTGGAACACTCTGTTCATTGTTCACTTTATTTGACAGTTCCACAGTATTAGAGTAATGAACCCCATGGTCCGAGTCGAAAATGTTCTTTTGGTCAGGGTGAGTACTATTCCCCTGACCCCTCCTGACTGTTTATTGCCATTTTTTGGCCTGTTTTTCTTGTTCACTGACTCTTCGTTATTTCTTTCCCTTTTTCAACAATTTTGGTTTTGCATTACAAATGTATTGCTTATCTAGCTATTATACCAATTATGTTCGCTAGATGGCGCTGCTCTTCTCAAGTCTCCTGCACACTATATGATTGCTTTTCTTGGTATTATAAGATGTTCTGTAAGCATACCCCTCGACTTGGATTATTTCCTGACCTCCTGCTGCCCATATTCAATTCACAATGGGCCTCAGAGTAATTTCCCATAATCTCAAAGGATTTAACTCTTCTCATAAGCGGAGAAAAGCCTTTAGATCATAAAAATCTTTAGGTGCGGATATTCTCCTGCTACAGGAGACACATTTCTCCACTCACAACCACCCATCTTTTTTGGACAAATCCTTTAAACAGTGTTACTTCACCACCTATGAATCCAAGTCAAGAGGGGTGGTTATTCTGATCAAAAACTCTGTCATGTTTGATGTTCATCAGATCTACAAAGATCCAGACAGTCATTTTGTAATAGTCAAAGGCTCTATTCAAGGTAAAATGATCACCCTGGCCTCAGTATTTTTTTTTTCAAGTGCTAGATAAATTTCACTCTCCCCACCTCATAATAGGAGGCGACTTAAACTTGGTGGCCCATTCTAGAATGGACAAAAGCCACATAGGAAGCTCCAATAACACCTTCCCTCAGGTCTCACCAATTAATAGATACCACAATGTGGGCTCTCGAGGATATACTTTCTACTCCCACCCTCATGACAGCTATTCTTGCCTCAATTACATTTTCTGCTCCACTATTTTAGTTGCGAATTCCACCTCAGTGAACATACATGTGTGTCCTTGGTCTTCCCAATGGCACTAGGGCCTTTTGCCTTAATGACTCCTTACTCACTGACCCCGCCATAGTAAGCCAATTATCTGAACGCCTAAAGCCCCATACACACTATCAGATTTTCTGCTGATTTTTGTCTTCGGATATACTGATTGCATACAAATTGAAACTCCTAAGGTTTGACCTCATATTAAATGGTTTTGGTAAATCTGAAGGAAAAAATCTGCAGAAAATCTGATAGTGTGTATGGGGCTTTACTAAATACTTTAGACATAATGACATTGAGGGGATTTGCCCTACATCTCTATGGACAGCTCATAAAGCTGTGATGAGAGGCCATCTTATAGAAATCGCCACCAACAGAAAACGCCAAAAACTTATAGAAATACACACCCTTACTTTAGATCTTGAAAGAGTATACCACAAACACAGCCAAGCCCCATCCCAGGAATTACTGCTTCAAATTAACGATAAGAGAAGCGCCCTAGACACTCTACTCTCAGAACAAACTGAAAAATCCCTCCGCTGTTCTAAGGCCCGTTTTCTCCTCCATAGCAATTCGGCCTCAGCTATGTTCACAAGAAAGTTGAAACAATCTACCTAGCCAACGCACTCATATAAATTACGAGATGGTAATGGTAACCTCACAACTCACCCTAAAGAAGTCTAATGCCGCGTACACACGAGCGGAATGTCTGACAGAAAAAGTCAGACGGAAGCTTTTCATCGTATATTCAGATCGTGTGTATGCCTCATCTGACTTTTTTTTTAGAAAATTCTTACGGACCTAGAAATAGAACATGTTCTAAATATTTCTGACGGAACCAATTCCTATCGGGAAAACCGCTCGTCTGTATGCTGTTCCAACGGACCAAAAACGATGCATGCTCTGAAACAAGTATGAGACGGAAGCTATTGGCTACTGGCTATTGAACCGGTCATGTGTACAGGGTATTAAAGATATTCTCCTCTTACTACCAAAAACTCCTGTCAGGTCTTTCATCCCCACCTTGTCCCACCTCTCAGACCTGGCTAGATGCCCTCTCGCTACCAAAGCTTACCGAAGAGCAGCTACAGACTCTTAACGCTCCTTGTACGGAAGAGGAAATTGCCTCTATTATCTCCTCCTTAAAATCATCCAAAACCCCTGGCCCTGACAGGTTCACCACATCATATTATAAAGCTTACCAAACAGAAACTATATTTGGGGAATTCCTTTTCCCCATTTCTAATGACCATATAGGTTGTGGTCTTTTATGATAACGTATTCATTACCGATGGTAATATTGCATGGATATTTTTGACCTAATCATACCTCTACCAAAGTAGTTGCTAAACATAGATTTATATCATATTTAAATAGAAATGTATACTAATTAGGCCAAACCCAGATCTCCTCATAAGGTCATCCATGAACAGTGAAACAGTCCTTGGATGAAATACATTCTTCAAAAGATCATTTTAATTCTGTTAGCCTGGGTTCACATTAGATGCAGTGTGAATTCACAGCGAATTTGATGCAGATTTGTCACCGCATCTAAATAGCATCCTGTCCATGCGAACTGATTGCGGAGTGTATGTTAAGTTAATGACACACCGCAATCGGTTTGCAAAATGCAGAGCGATTTGCAGCATCGGATCGCATATATATATATATATATATATGTGTGTGTAGTTTTATGCTAGTTAATGACCACAATAAGAAATAAGTGCATGAACACAGTAAATATTAAGTAAATAAAAACTTAAAACTGCCATTTTTTTGCAATCCTAAAATAACCTCTAAAATGCAAAACTTTAAGGCACATTTATCTGGAAACTTTTTCTTGCAAGTTTATGAGATTTGGTAGCAAGAATATAGAATATTCATGATGCTTCACATCATTATCGAGTCATTATAAGCATCTTCCATCTTCCGCTATGAGCTGCTTATATCCGATAGACAGTGCTAAACTCAGTATAACAATGATTCATGTTGTACTAACTTGAGCTAATGAAGAATTACATAATGGATAAGGTACTAGAAAATATTTATTCTTCACTCCAGCTGCAATTGTTTCAGCAACTGCTGCATATTTAAATGTGTCTTTTTACAGATTAAGGCCTGTTTTGAAGTATGTCATTAGCCGTGATTGTGCAGTCTCTTATTTGCTTGATTGTGTCTGTGATTTATTTGCTGGGAAGACGGTGGCATGCTGAGATGTTCAAAGTGACGTGTCATTAGAAAGCCGAAGGTAAGGGCTTTTATTTTCAATATTTGATAAACATAGATTTTAACTGATGAGATGAATAAGTCATAATTGCTAATCAGTGGCCATATATGCTAACCATTATGCTCAGTTTTACCTAATCCTCCTATTGATATTATATTGTATTGTAATAAATAGCAGCTGTTGAAGGCAGTTCCCAGAATGTTCTGACAGACAATGTCTGTGTTGGGAAAAATATGGCCATTGCTGACATCTCCTTCTACAAATGTTAGCTAGATAGCTGTCATGCTAATGTAATAGCTTCAATACTTCCTGAGATACTAATGCTGATTAGATTGTAGAATATGATTGCTGACTTTGCTAGGACTTCAAATAATCACCAAAAAAGTGTGTCACCACAGGGTGGCACTGTGGACACTAGTAAAATACACTGTGCCATGTCCTATCAAAATCTAGGAAGAAAAATTGCAAAGAGAAAATTGACTTTTCAGGCACAAATACTTGAATCAATTAAATGTGTACATCTTTCTTCAGAAATATACAGTGGGGACGGAAAGTATTCAGACCCCCTTAAATTTTTCACTCTTTGTTATATTGCAGCCATTTGCTAAAATCATTTAAGATCATTTTTTCCTCATTAATGTACACACAGCACCCCATATTGACAGAAAAACACAGAATTGTTGACATTTTTGCAGATTTATTAAAAAAGAAAAGCTGAAATATCACATGGTCCTAAGTATTCAGACCCTATGCTGTGACACTCATATATTTAACTCAGGTGCTGTCCATTTCTTCTGATCATCCTAGAGATGGTTCTACACCTTTATTTGAGTCCAGCTGTGATTGATTATACTGATTGGACTTAATTAGGAAAGCCACACACCTGTCTATATAAGACTTTACAGCTCACAGTGCATGTCAGAGCAAATGAGAATCATGAGGTCAAAGGAACTGCCTGAAGAGCTCAGATCAGAATTGTGGCAAGGCACAGATCTGGCCAAGGTTACAAAAAAATTTCTGCTGCACTTAAAGCGGGGTTCCACTCACATTTTTAACTTAATCTTACCCCCTTCAGTTAATTGCATAGATGTTCAAATGCCACACGAAAAAAAATCCTGTCTCTCCTCCCATGGGAGTAGGCGTGTTTATTGCCTTTCCCCGGCGCCGCACTGTCTCCTGGGAGCTTAGTGTCAGGCTTCCCAAGATTCAGTGCGGAAACAATGATCATGCGCGTGAACAAGCTGTGAATGAACAGCATTCACCGCATCCAGGAAATCAATGCTTGTGGGCTTCACATGCCCACAAGAAAGATGGAAACAGCCAGCATCACATTTTTTAAGTTATTCTTCAGTACGAAAACAGACAGAGGCAGAAATATTACACCCAAACTGTGAGTATTATTTTGGGATTAGCAAATTTTCTCAATGACCTAAAAAAAAAAAAAAAGATTGGTCGCCGGACTCCCGCTTTAAGGTTCCTAAGAGCACAGTGGCCTCCATAACACTTCCTAGAGCTGGCCGTCTGGCCAAACTGAGTTATCAGGGGAGAAGAGCCTTGGTTAAAGAGAGGTAAAGAAGAACCCAAAGATCACTGTGGCTGAGCTCCAGAGATGCAGTCGGGAGATGGGAGAAAGTTGTAGAAAGTCAACCATCACTGCAGCCCTCCACCAGTCAGGGCTTTATGGCAGAGTGGCCCAATGGAAGCCTCTCCTCAGTGCAAGACACATGAAAGCCCGGATGGAGTTTTCCCCCATGGGGTACTTTGTCGCAGTAAGTGGGCTTAGCACCATGTAGCAATATGGTGTGACCAAATCCCCATATTTTTTGATAATTATTTTTGAAATTGTTTAGGTGTTTTAAACTAGCCTTGCGGGAGGTAAATTTCTTTTTTGTATGTGTGCTCTGTAATATTTTCTTCTACTGTATGGTCTTATGGCTGCACCATCTTTAATTCATCTTTTAGGGTGTGCCCCCCAAATATCTTTTTTGTCTATTGTATGGATTCCGACCAAATCCTTTTGGGTGAGGAGCACCCCACTCCCTCATTAAGTACCTCTCATTAGTGTCCACTTGTGTCATGGGTGGAGACCTCAAGATTCTCCCATTTAGAAGAGTGTATTGCTCTCATGGTTCAGAGATGCAGGATCTCCCAATCTATGGATAGTGTAGGACCCACTAATCATGGGGTACTTTGTCGCAGTAAGTGGGCTTAGCACCATGTAGCAATATGGTGTGACCAAATCCCCATATTTTTTGATAATGTTTTTTTGAAAATGTTTAGGTGTTTTAAAGCCTTGCTGGAGGTAAATGTATTTTTTGCATGTGTGCGCTGTAATATTTTCTTCTACTGTATGGTCTTATGGCTGCACCATCTTTAATGCATCTTTTAGGGTGTGCTCCCAAATATCTTGTTTATATAATTGCGTATGACACCAATAGATAATAAATACATTGACAATCAATTGGAAACTGCTGCAACCTAGGGTAGATAGTTCAACAAGTTTTGTGCTAAAGAGCGCTTCCTCAGGGGTTTAAGCAGATGTCTAGATAGATGAGAAACACAAAATCAAGATACTACTTATGAATTTAGAAAGTAGGTAATGTAAACATCATGTCATCAAATGCAATTAATTTGCTTTAGTTACACAAGTTGATATATAAATATGGAAGACAGGTAAGTGGAAGCGGGGACATCAGACACAGATGCGGACGATGAAGCAGATATGGGGGTGTCCTAAAGATAACAACCAGTGGGACATAGCATGGGCTCTGAAGGATAATATAAAGTCAACCTCTAGCTACAACTATTGAAAGTCCCTACCAGGATTAATCCAGTAAAGTCCCTTGGGGACTTTAGGGTTGAACACCATATCAATCTGTTGGTGAAGGGAATACCCAGGTAAATCAATAATACGTCAATGCTTAAATTCTATTTTATTGGTTTATTCAACCCCTCATTTGCTCACCTGGACCTTGATATGATTTGAGTTTAAATGTTGTTTTTTGATAGATATACAGTATCTCACAAAGAGTTATTTTCCAGCACTGCCTTAACCCTCTTGGGCATGGAGTTCACCAGAGCTTCACAGGTTGCCACTGGGGTCCTCTTCACCCCTCCATAATGACATCACGGAGCTGGTGGATGTTAGAGACCTTGCGCTCCTTCACCTTCCATTTGAGGATGCCCCGTAGATGCTCAATAGGGTTTAGGTCTGGAAACATGCTTGGCCAGTTCATCACCTTTACCCTTAGCTTCTTTAGCAAGGCAGTGGTCATCTTGGGGTTGTGTTTGGGGTCGTTATCATGTTGGAATACTGCCCTGCGGCCCAGTCTCCGAAGGGGGGGATCATGCTCTGCTTCAGTATGTCACAGTACAGGTTGGAATTCATGGTTCCCTCAATATACTGTAGCTCCCCAGTGCCGGCAGCACTCATGCAGCCCCAGACCATGCCACTCCCACCACTATGCTTGAATGTAAGCAAGACACACTTGTCTTTGTACTCCTCACCTGGTTGCTACAACACACACTTGACACCTTCTGAACCAAACAAGTTTATCTTGGTCTCATCAGACCACAGGACATGGTCTGCTTGTCTTCAGCAAACTGTTTGCAGGCTTTCTTGTGCATCATCTTTAGAAGAGGCTTCCTTCTGGGACGACAGCCATGCAGACCAATTGATGCAATGTGCGGCATATGGTCTGAGCACTGGCAGGATGACCCCCCACCCTTTCAACCTCTGCAGCAATGCTGGCAGCACTCATACGTCTATTTCCCAAAGACAACCTCTGGATATAAGGCTGAGGACGTGCACTCAACTTCTTTGGTCGACCATGGCAAGGCCTGTTCTGAGTGGAACCTATCCTGTTAAACCACTGTATGGTCTTGGCCACTGTGCTGCAGCTCAGTTTCGGGGTCTTGGCAATCTTGTTATAGCCTAGGCCATATTTATGTAGAGCAACATTTTTTTTTTCAGATCCTCAGAGAGTTCTTTGCCATGAGGTGCCATGTTGAACTTCCATTGACCAGTATGAGAGAGTGAGAGTGATAACACCAAATTTAACACACCTGCTCCCAATTCACACTTGAGACCTTGTAACACTGACCAGTCACATGACACCAGGGAGGGAAAATGACTAATTGGGCCCAATTTGGACATTTTCACTTAGGGGTATACTCACTTTTGTTGCCAGTGGTTTAGACATTAATGGCTGTGTGTTGAGTTATTTTGAGGGGACACCCAATTTACACTGTTATACAAGCTGTACACTCACTACTTTACATTGTAGCAAAGTGTAATTTCTTCAGTGTTGTCACATGAAAAGATATAATAAAATATTTACAAAAATGTGAGGGGTGTACTCACTTTTGTGAGATACTGTATATTTCTGAATAAAGATGTACACATTTTATTGATTTTATTTATGGATGTGGCTATAGGTTCCAGTCATTGACTATACAGTTGACTTTCTTTCTCAATAATTTTCAAAATTCTTTGCTAGGACTTTGCTGACGGCATGTTGACTTAGTAAGTATTGAAGTCAGTAGACCAGTAATAAACCAACGTAACTAGCATTCCTAGAAGTAGGTGAACAATTCTGGCATCTGTATTTTGCACAGTGCATGTTTTCCTTTAAACACTGTAATTTATTTGATTAAATTAAAAAGATAATTATCTAATTAAATATCAGTTAATATCCACATCCCTTATATTTGAACACGTTTACCATTAAGTATAAGAAATGTTACTGATACCATAATAAATTAATAGAAAAAACATGTTAAATTGAGAGTTTTATTGATCTATCATTAGGACCAAATACTAGAAAAAGCTAAATATGCAACTTATTTTTAATTCATCCATATCATAACCTTTAACAAAAGTTTACAATGTCCTACAGATAGTTCATATCTGTTGATAATCTATTATAGACTGATAATCAATTTCTTGTTCAACTATGTTTATTAAAAAAAATCATTTTAAAACTGCTAATAAATTTTAAAGCATTCATGGAAGATTGTCTGCTTTATCAGGAACAGCAACCGTGATGAGTATCAAAAATGATATAATGCTATTGGCATAGTCCACAATGCTTTTCCTCTTAGCTAAAGCTTCTGCCCCCCTTGTTCCAGCTACCCTTGTCATAACACCAAAGAACCATTGTGCAGGGAATCTGGAGTTCCAAGGCCTCCAGGTTACCTGCTGCCTTGGCACAGAGCAAAAAAAAAAAAAAATGCTGTAAACATCCCTTGGGAATTGTTACATGAGTGGCTGCAGCCTAGCACTACAACACTCAGTAACACCACTGAAATTTAAACTCCAGTTTCGTTGTCCAGAAAAAAAAAGTTGTATACATTATACTCAAGTTCTACCATTGCTTAAACCTATTGCCATTGTCACATTTATACATTTGAAACTGTGAAAATCTTTTGATTCAAATTTATATAGAGAGAACTACACTATATGGCCAAAAGCATTTGGACAGCTGACCATCACACCTTTATAATCTTGCTGGACATTCCGTTTTAAATCCATGCCTCCCCCTCCCATAGCTATAGCCTCTACTCTTCTAGAAAGTCTTTTCATCACATTTTATGTGTGAATGTTAAAATGTGTGGCTAGTCAGTGAAAAGAGCACTTGTGAAGTCAGGTACTGATGTCGGACAAGAAGACCTGGCTCATTGGTGTTTTAATTTATTCAGGCATTCAGTAGAATGGAGGTCAGGCCACTCAAGGTCCTCAAACCCAAATTCAGCAAACCAAGTCTTTATGGAGCTGTCTTTGTGTACATTAGCATAGTCATGCTTGAACAAAAAAAAGGCCTTCCTCAAACTGTTTTCTCAAAGTTGGAGGTGCACAATTGTCTAAAATGTCTTTGTATATTGTAGCACTAAAATATATCTACTCCAAGTTTGCAGTCTAAAAAAGGTCTCAGGTCCAGTTATTTTGTGATCAATTAATTTGAGCCTAATTAATTGAACAAAATACTTTACTTCAATTGTAGCACCTAAATCTGTCTTCATTTGGGTCTCACATGGTCCTGCTCCAGGACGCAGTGTGAGAATTTCACCACCAGAAGCAGTTTTGCCAAAAAGTTTGCATGGCTGGAGTGGGGCCAGGTGCTGATTAGCAAGCTACAGGTTTGTCAGTCAGCTGTAACAATGCTGAAAGCCACACCCTCAGTAACATCTCATTCCACTTTAGTACAAGCAGGCACAATCTACATAAGGACAATACAACATTGAATTCAGAAGCAGTACAGCATAGATATCCCTCATCACATTTTGCATTTGGTGGACTTCACTGGCAAGGTCAACAAGTATTTGGGAGATTTTGCAAGGGGAATAATAGAAAAAATGGTAAATACAGATGCAAGTACGATTAAGTACTTTAGTATATATAGGGGGCATAGTTCTATTTAACAAGACTTTTTCTTGAAAACCCCTGAACTCTTCAGTTTGGATGGGTATCCAAATATTAAAGGAGAATTATAGCTCAGAAGTTCAGAACATGTAGCACTGTATTGAATAAATAGAACAAAAGTCATTTTAAAATGACCTTGATGATTATACATTTCTTATGACAGTAAAGTTAGGGTTATTCTGGTAGTCATTTCTTTTCTCTCAGTTTATATAGGTATTCAGTCACTGGCTCTATGACCTGCATGAGTGGAGCTAACATGCTCCAGCTGCTCCTATTAAAGGGGTTGTAAAGTCAGAAGGTTTTTTATCTTAATTCTCAATTCTATGGATTAAGATAAAAAGCCTTCTGTGTGCAGTTCCCCCCTCAGCCCCCCTAATACTGCCCAGAGCCCCCTCTCTATCTAGCAATGTCCATAAGTGCCTCAGCCGTCCGGAATTCTGTTTCCTGATTGGCTGAGACACATCAGCGGCACCATTGGCTCCCGCTGCTGTCAATCAAACTCAGTTAGCCACTGAGGAGAGAGAGGGAGTGGGGCCGAATGGCAGTCCCATGTCTGAATGGACAAACGGAGCTGCAGCTCGGCTTGGGTGCCTCCATAGCAAGCTTCTTGCTGTGGGGGCACTCAACACGAAGGAGGGGCCAGAAGCTCCAGCCAGGGACCCGAGAAGAGGAGGATTTGGGCTGCCCTGTGAAAAACCACTGCACAGAGCAGGTAAGTATAACATGTTTGTTATTTTATTAGAAAAAAAAAACAAGACTTTACAACAATCACTTTAAATCTACTTTACATTGCCGTACATCTATTGAAGTATTTGATGAGGATGGAAGTGGTAGAGCAATAGGGGGGGTCATGTACCCCCGCATTTTAATTTCAAAATACACTTGACCTTTAAATAACATTGCAATAAATTCTGTTTTATGTGAAATATTTGTTTTATGTTTTTAATCATATTATGCAATTAATGAGTGCATTATGCAGATTAATTATGGGTTATGTAAAATGTGTATTAGGTAATGAATTTGCTAAAATAAAATGTCTGAATAGCTGAAAGGGAAAAAAATCCATTAATACATTTTGTTTCTTTGAGCTACAGTTGATTATCAGATCTAAGTGCTTGTGTTTTATGAAACATGTCTATGTGATGAAATTCCATTTGTATTGTTCTGCTTCTAACATTGTCTTGTGTGTGTAATACAAAAAATGGGAAAAGATGAAGAAGGTAATTCTATTATTAAAAAAATGTATTATTCTGTATGATCTGTAGATATGATAATATCATAAGACTGAATTCAATTTTTTTAATAACCTAAAAGTACCTAAAAGATATAAAGCAAGAATGGGCATGGTTTGTTTACAGCATACTGTTTGTGTCCAGATTATTAACAGTTTTTTATTAGCCATAGTTGCAGTGGGGCAACTGAAAGATGAATAGACTTGGGTTCATTTAGGAGTAAAATGCTCACTTAGGCCAAGCTGTGGTCACTTTAAATGTCCAGTGTTGGGAAGAAGAAAAAAAAATCCCAGCAATAAAGCAGCTTGAATGGACTATGTGAATATATAACTCCTTTAGTAAAAAAAAAAAAAAAAAAAAAAACAGGAATAGTGATAACCTGACAAAACAGGTTTACCTTGTAAAAAATTGAAGGGGAAAGAAAAAAACAAAACAAAAAGAAAAACGAACATCTTAAAGAGGGGCTACACCCAAAAAAGGGGAAGCTCTGCTTATATTCCCCCTGGTGCCAAATTTGGCACCTTTCGGGGGGGGGGGGGGGGTACCTGGTTTTGACAGGTACTGTCCCCACTTCCGGGAGACGTGGCTGCGGTGAGATGCAGCGAGGTCCCCCAGAAGTTTGGCCCCCCTCATCCTTCCTCTGCTGCTGGGCCATTCAGAAAGAGCAGCATGCTTCGCGCATGCCACAAGGCTTCACTGACAGTTTCCCTTATAGGCATTGGCAGCGGCAGCACCCGAGAGCTGAAGGAAACAGCGGCTGGGGTGCCAACATCACTGGATTCCAGGACAGGTTAATGTCCTAATATTAAAAGTCAGCAGCTACAGTAATTGTAGCTGCTGACTTTTAATTTTTTTGTGGGGGGTGGCTGGCCCTCCTCTTTAAAATATGCGTAAACTGTACATAGGTACTTCACTACTAAAGCCATTTTTCTGATTTTACACACACACACACACACGTTTTAAATTGCACATTTTATGTTTGAAGACTACTTAAACCCCCAAAACAGTATATTTTTTTTAAAGAAAAGATCCTGTAGAATAAAATGGTGGTAGGTGAGATTTGTTTTTTTTTTTCTTTTTTTGCAAAAGATATTTGTGCACAAGTTTATTAAATGCAAATTTTATGTTATAATACACGGATGTTAAAATTAGTCACATTTTTTTTTCTGTGAAATATAAAATATAAGGTTGTGATGAATGAATAGATACCCAATATGTCAAGTTTTAAAGTGGATGTAAACCCGATTTCTTTTTTTTTAAATTAAGGCTTGTACCTTGTTCAGTATAGGATTTCATGTCATTTGTACCGAGTCTAGCCACGAAGAGTTAATCCAGCTCTGAGCAACCCTCTTATCTTTTTTCATTGAGATAAAAACTGACACAGATAAATAGGAGTCTGTTCTTCCCCCTTGCTGTGACAGGTGATTTACATATCTCATGCAGGAGCCTGAGAGAGGCATTCTGTGTACTTCAGATCCCCTCCTCCTTTCTTCTCCTGCTCTCCCAGGATTGGCTGCTCCACACCTTAGTGTGATTGGGCATGCTGAAGTCATGTGGTGACTTTTCTGGGTTTTGACTGGATGTTAGTGATCATAGCAGAAGTTCAAAAAAGCATGTTAACAAGGGGAGTGTAGAGGTGGGCGGGAAGTCCACTGACATCACAACTCCACCCACTGAGCTCCAGACAACAGACCCACACACAGAATCTGCAGTTTTTCGGGTCTCATAACAGACAGAGGGGAGATATTTGACAGGTAAGGATACATGCAGAAGGCATGTATATCCTTATAGATAACCACTATGGCAGTAATTTAGAAAGGATGAGAGTGGGTTTACATCCAATTTAAAACTGTCCTTAAAGTGGAGCTCTACCCAAAAGGGAAAGCTCCGCTTGTCTGCCCCCTATCCCCCTGCTGCCACATTTGCCACATTTTGGGGGGGAAGGGAGAGCAGGTACCCGGTTTTAACAGGTACCCACTCCCACTTTCGACTCAGTTCACCGTGGCAAACTAAGCTTGGCCCCCCTTCTTCCCCTGCAGCCGTCTGGGACACTTCACAGGTCCCAGAAGACTGTGTCCCATTCACAAAATGCAACGTGCTTTACACATGCACAGTAGGAAACTAGCTGTGAAGCCGCAATGCTTCACTGCTGGTTTCCCTTAGTCAAGATGGCAGCCCCCCACAATCCAATGGGCACCCCCCTGCATGGTTACCAGGCTCTCCTGCTCTTACTGGAAGCCTGGGACCACATCAAGCTGCTTCAGGATGGAGAGTGGAGAGAAACCAAGCCATATCCATGGCTAGATCTCCCCTGAAAACAAAGAAACCAGAATCGATGATGGTTTAGTCCCTTCTGGGTTTAGATCCACCATTTCCTGGCTGATACAGCCAGATCTGTACTTGGTTACATGCATTGGAGGGCAGGGGAGACACTGGGGTCTAATAGACCCCCGATGTCTCCAAAAAAAAACTTGTCACCTTCCCAATGCTATCATATAAGGGTTTATTACCCCCTTGTGATAGTTATAAAGTAAAAATAAATAAAAAAGTTAATAAAATTATAATAAAACGTATTAAAAATATGAAAATAATAACCATAACCCCTGTTACCCCCCACACACCAACAAATGCAAGCGCAGTTAAGGGTGCAAATGTGTATATAAATCAGGGTCACACCCCCACCCATGTGAGCTATTGCCACAAAGGTCAGACTAAGAGCATTAATTCTAGCATACAAGCTTCTGATTAACTGTAAATAGGGTTGAGAATGATGTTTGAGTCAAATGTAAGTTCAACTCAAACATCGGGTGTTCGTCCGTTCGCCGAACAGCGAACAATATGCGCCATTCGCTGCAAATTCAAAAGCCGCGAAACGCCATTAAGTCTATGGGACAGTAGCATGAAAAACCAAAAGTGCTCATTTTAAATGCTTATATGCAAGTTATTGTCATAAAAAGTGTTTGGGGACCTGGTTCCTGCCCCAGGGGAAATGTATCAATGCAAAAAAAAAGTTTTAAAAATGTAATTTTTTTCGGGAGCAGTGATTTTAATAATGCTTAAAATGAAACAATAAAAATAAAATATTCCTTTAAATATCATGCCTGGGGGGTGTCTATAGTATGCCTGTTAAGTGGCGCATTTTTCCAGTGTTTATAACAGTACCACAGCAAAATGAAATTTCTAAAGGAAAAAAAGTCATTTAAAACTGCGTGCGGCTGTGCATCACCGGCTCCCGGCAATATAGATAAAAATCATTGAAAAAAACGGCATGGGTTCCCCCCCCCAGTCCATTACCAGGCCCTTCAGGTCTGGTGTGGATTTTAAGGGGAACCCCGAGCCAAAATTTTAAAAAAATGGCGTAGGGGTCCCCCCAAAATCCATACCAGGCCCTTATTCGAGCACGCAACCTGGCAGGCCGCAGGAAAAGATGAGATAAAACCTAATTTGGACTGAGATATTTTATTGTGCTGGACTGATTCTTACTATTGCGCTGCACTTTTTATGTACAATAGCAATAATAGCAAAGCTCTTCAGGTGCATGCACAATGCAGTGGCAATGCTGCAGAGGGTACCTGAGTCTGCAGATTGTTGCTATTGTGCAAAAGGAGTAGGAAGTCATTGGTCATTGGCAGGATCAACAGGAATTTTTACCAAATGTAAAAAGGATGTAAAATTCTGAAAACAAAAATAATGGCACACATTGGGAGATACATATAATCTGAAGGGCTTAATGTTTTTTATTTTATTTTTTTTTGGGGGGGTTACATCCGCTTTAACTGCGTACACACGGTCGGACTTTACGGCAAACTTTGCCCGGCGGACTTTTCGACAGACTTTACGATGGACTTTCTGAATGAACGGACTTGCCTACACACAATCCACCAAAGTCCGTCGAATTCGTACGTGATGACGTACGACCGGACTAAAACAAGGAAGTTCATAGCCAATAGCCAATAGCTGCCCTAGCGTGGCTTTTTGTCCGTCGAACTAGCATACAGACGAGCGGACTTTTCGACCGGACTTGATTTCGACGGATTGATTTAAAACATGTTTCAAATCTAAGTCCGTCCAACTTTTGAGAAAACAAAGTCCGCTGGAGCCCACACACGATCGAATTGTCCGACGAAATCCCGTCCGCCGGGCAAAGTCTGCCGTAAAGTCCGCTCGTGTGTACGCGGCATTATACTGCACTAAAACTTTCATCTAAATGCCACACCTTTATTTGAAGTCAGATAAAATCCAAGCAGTCACATATGAACACAGAGGTACAGGACAAGAAGCTAATGCGTTTCACACCACAGATGGGTGCTTAATCATGATTAAGGTGTTGATTAGAGTACGGCCGTCCAGCTTTTTCTTCTCCCTTTGATGCTACTTGCAGGGCCTGCACCTGTGCCTTGTCTAGCAGGATGCGTAATCATGGAATAGTTGCCTAGAGCAGTGAGTTCTTATTAAATGATTACATTTGTAGTTTTAAAAAGCCAATGTAAAGGAAAAGTAGTGATAAAAAAAGCTTTAACTAGTCATTGTATGATTCTTAATTCTTTCTGCTCCATATAACTAGGAAGCATGGCAGGGGTGTGTATTTTGCCTACATACATCGTCACATCAGAAAGTTGGGAGATAAGTATACTGACCTATCTATTAATTTGATGTTTTAAATTCCAACTCCAGGATACCTGAAAATTAGCTCTTGCAGTAGGGATGTGCTCGATTACAAGTATTGATTGCTCCTTTAGGTCTAGGGGACTAGTTAAAGTAGATTTACTTACCCAATACTCCACTCCAGTGCCCTGATAGATTGATACACTGCAGTGGTCTAAGGTCATGGCATTATCAAGACCAATGCGGGATACATAGCCATGCATTGGCTGTGATGCTGTCAAGGGACAGTCCGCTGGAGTGTGATGCAGCACCACCTGCTGGGGAAATGGAGGATTATGCCGTGTACACACGACCGGACTTTCTGTCAGAATAGACTCCAACAGTCTTTCCAACAGAGTTCCACTGAAATGGACTTGCCTACACACGATCACACCAAAGTCCAATCGTTTAGAACGTGATGATGTACAACGGGACTAGAAAAAGGAAGTTCAATAGCCAATAGCCAATAGCTGCCCTTGCGTCGTTTTTGGTCCATCGGAATAGCATACAGACGAGCGGTCTTCCTGATAGGAACTGATTCCATCGGAAAGATTTGAAACATGTTCTATTTCTAGGTCCGTCCGAATTTTAGAAAGAAAAAGTCTGATGAAGCCCACACAGGATCAGAATGTCTGACGGAATGATTCCGTCTGACCTTTTCTGCCGGAAAGTCCGGTCGTGTGTACACGGCATTAGGTAAGTAAAAGTGTTTTTACTCTCATGGGGACTAAACTCAAAATTAACCTGTGCAATGTAGCCACACAGCAAAGGATGATTTTTATGTTTCTTGGAGTTGGGCTTTAAGTATTTTGTGAGTCCATATACGGTATCTTTATAAGAGAATTCAGTAAGCAAACAGCAAATTGCTGTAACCAATAGAAATAAGGCTTTACTCATTGAATTGCTTTGTTGAATAAGCCCGGCTGTGACTCAAAATGCGTTTACAAGTAGGCAGGTAAACCCAATGGTAATAAAGATGACAAACAGCTTTGATATTCAGAAAGTTAAAATAAAACAAGTCATACAACTTCACTTGTTCCTGAGTGAAGGCTGCAGCACTTCAACCTGTACTTTTTTATAACACTACTGTAGATGTGAAAGATGTATGACAGACATTAGATTCTCCAAAAGAAGAAGATATATGATTTACTTTTGATGCAGTCAAAGTGTTGGAGTTTCAGCAACAAAAAGAGTTTCCAACCTGTCCAAAAAGTGGTGTAAAGAATTTTGGAAGTCTAGGTAGCTTTTCAAGTCAGCAGTGTTAAAGTACACTAGATGATATTTCAACTCTATTCTTATTTTACCGTATATGAGAATTAAAGCTGAACTCCAAGAAAATTACAAAACTACCCTCGCAGTGAGGCTTTCCCACACTGCGAGAAATACATGTTTGTTTCTGTCAAGGCTTATTTACCTTACTCCTCACTCCCCCACACAGCAGCCAATGCATTCCTAATCTATTCCAGTGAATTTGCAAGTTGGCCCTTAGCATCCTCACTTACAATGCAGGGCTGCCAGCACTTTATTGTACATGATAATATCATAGTGCTACTGATGATGTCACAGTAGGGTTGATTTACTAAAACTGGAGAGTGCAAAATCTGGTGTAGCTCTCCATAGAAACAGCTTTTTTTTGTCAAAGCTTACGTGAACAAGCTGAAGTTAGAAGCTGACTGGCTACCATGCACAGCTGCACCGGATTTTAGTAAATCAACCCCAGTGCTACTAGTTAGAAGCAGCTTTGGAGACTAGTTATATGGATAAGTCTGAGAGAGCAAGGTGATAAAGCAGATAAAACAGTTTTTTTTTAAGGTATCATAGAAAGAAATGCATCTTTAACCTGTTCAGTGCTCAGGTAGCTCCACAACAAGGGTTGATTTGTACTTTAGGTTAAAATTAAATCATGATTCGCATACATTTGACCCTTGCTTAATATATTTATGTTAGGTATTTTAAGGGTATTTTAAATTGATACTAAAGTCTTGTTGTTTTTTTGTTTAAAAATGACAAATATGTTATACTTACCTGCTTTGTGTAATGGCTTTGCACAGAGCACCTCAGATTCTCCTCTTCCAAGGTCCCTCGCTGGTGCTCCTGGCCCCTCCCTCCTGTCGAGTGCCAGCTTGAAATGGGGGCACCCGGTCCGAGTCACAGCTTCCAATGGCACTCCATGAGTCACAGACAGCCAAGCCTCGTGTGTAACATCGCTGGCTCAAGATGGGGCTCAGGTAAGTATTAGGGGTCCTGAGGGGGGCTCCTGCACACAGTTTTTTTTATCTTAATGCATATAATGCATTAGGGTAAAAACATTCTGCCTCTAGAACCACTTTAAAGGGAAACTCCAGCCAAAAGAGTTTTCTTCTAGTGTTGGATGGTGCAGGAAAGGGTAAGAAGATCCTTATTTCTGTCTGTATCCTCATTGGTGTGACATACCTTGCTATATGTGGAGGTCTGTTCAAGCACCCAACATGTCTGAGCTAGTTGCTCTTGTGAATCTAACCTATCATTATGAAAAGAGTATAGCTCTTAGGACAGGTTCTATTGCCAAATTTAATCAGATATGGAGTCCATGGCTCTCTATGATATCTTCTACTACTGTTTGGTGTACCCTATAAGTTTAATACAATGCAGATATTTAGGATGTTTTATGTTGATCACCTACAGTGTGCTTTATATACTGAAAGGCTGGTCTGTTCTTAACTTGTTGCTATGTGTCCCTTGTTATTTCTACAACATGTAAACTATTATAATTCAATAAACATCTATTGTTGGAAAAAAAATGTACATTGTGCATGATCTTTAAAGCTAGAAAGGGAGCAACTCCATGGGAGAAAGTGTGTAGACTCTTGGCAGTCCACTGGCACTTTTTTCAACTGTGGTCAATGCTCACATTTATACAACTTCTGGCATGCACTGGTGCAATGTGATGCCATTTATTCTGACTGACACTCAGTTCACCATGTTGATGGTCATGCTTTGGGGTGTGCAGCACAACACGTGGCAACACATTATCATGCATTGCCTTGCACTGCCAGAAATAGACACATAGACCATATTGATGCATTGAGCAACCCATTCAAATGAATAGGCTGTCTTAACGCAACACATTTTAATGCACACCATGTGAATGGAGCCTTATGCCGTGTACACACGAGCAGACTTTCGATGGACTGAACTCCAAAGGACTTTTTGACAGACTTTCGACGGAGTTCCCACGCAACGGACTTGCCTACACACAATCACACCAAAGTCTGACTGATTTGAACGTGATGGCGTACGACCGGACTAGAATAACGAAGTTCATAGCCATTTGCCAACAGCTGCCCTTGCGTCATTGTTCGTCCGTCGGACTAGCATACAGATGAACTGATTTTTCGACCGGACTCGAGTCCGTTGGAAAGATTTGAAACATGTTCTATTTCTAAAGTCGACAGCAAAGGTCCGATGAAGCCCACACACGATTGAATTGTCCGGGGGATTCGTTCCGTCAGGCCTTTGCTGTCGAAAAGTCTGGTCATGTGTACACGGCATTAGTGATTCTATCACTGGAGCTTTGTCACCTAGCATGACACAACCTATAATAAGAATTCTGGCTTACGCTGTCACATTTTCACTCACTACAAACAGTCAAATTTTCATGATCTAAAAACTAATTACACTATTATCTTCAATTAAGAGTCCATTTTTTAAAGAATGAGCCTCTTTAGTCAGTGTTTTGTTTTTGGCCATTTTGGACACATGCCTTACTTTGTAAAGTTGTGCTCCAAAACTGATTCAATTTTGTTTCTCTTCTATTGGAAAGCATTAAAGTGGTTGTAAAGGCAGAAGGTTTTTAATCTTAATGCCTTGTATGCCTTAAGATAAAAAAAAACCTTCAGTGGCAGCAGCCCCCTCAGCCCCCCTAATACTTACCTGAGCCCTATCGAGCCAGAGATGTCCATGAGTGCCTCAGCAGTTCGGGACTAAGCCTTCTGATTAGCTGAGACAAAGCAGTGGCACCATTGGCTCCCGCTGCTGTCAATCAAGGTCAGTTAGCCAATGAGGAGAGAAAGGGGGCAGGGCCAAACCATGGCTCTGTGTCTGAATAGGCACACAGAGCTGCTGCTTGCTGTGGGGGCACTCATCAGGATGGAGAGAGGACAGGAGCACCGAAGATGGACCTGAGAAGAGGAGGATCTGGTCTGCTCTGTGCAAAGTATAACATGTTTGTTATTTTTAAAGGAAAAAAAAAAACAAGACTTAAGTATCACTTTAATCTCTGTCAAATTTGTATTAGTTGTTTGCTAATTGAAATCTCCACAATGCAATACATACAGTAGAACAAAAACTTTATTTATTTATTTAGAGAAGGAAATGATTAGAATTTATCAGAGCTGTATTGCTATTCACCTATAGGGGAGAGGGGAGAAACTTCCCCTCACTTACTTGGACACTAAGAACAATAAAAACCTGACAGAGGTTACATCCATTCTCTTCTGTAAACTAAAAGAAAAATTAGTGTGGGAGTCTGTTTTAAAACTACACAAAGTAGTAGCTGTTGCACACAATGCAGCTCCAACCTACATATGATGTCCTTTCAAACATAGTTAGCAAACAACAGTGCACACATTTCCGTATCTCACATTTAAAAAAAAAACATTCCAGGAGCTGATAATCTTCAAGCCTACTGTCAGTTTTTATCCCATCTGGAGATCCTTTTTATGATAACCACATAAAAGTGCCAACTCTCGTTTATCCAGAAGAAAGCAAGTGTAATATCCTTACCATGAACGTCCTTATCAATTTTTTTTCCATCAGTAAAAGAACATTATTATTCAGTACTAACCCCAGGCTCCATATTATTGTGTTACTGGCACCAGTTCCCTATATTGGGCCAAGTAATTATTCAACTTCAGTAGGCTGAACTCATGCATACACCTACACTCATTTACTCGTATGGGCAATGCTGGAATACACGGAATGCGCTGGTAACTGCAGAACTCATTTCCTCAGACTTTGTAATAAAGCCAGCAAATAAACCTTCTGGACAAACAGAGCTGAGCTCGGAATCCAAAGATGAGCTGTTTTAAATGCTTTCAAAATGGTACACAGTGCCGTTATGCACTACCGTGGGCTAAAGTGAGCTGTGAGCAAAAAGAACTGTTAATTGGCTTCTGAAAAGCAGTATATTCAGCATCTCTGTAGTAAACTATAAATCTGCTAGTGTTTTAGTTAAAGGAGAAGTGTGGAAAAATATTGTATCCAATCTACACAGAAAAGATCATTATCCATAAAGTTTTGTGGGTTTCAATAAAATATCACATGCTTAAGCTGAGTTAAGCCCAGATATATCATATACTCCAAATTGGGCAGTTAAAAATAAATGAAGATGAACTCCAGGACCAGGAGCAAAAACTTTCATTTAACTTTATTCCTCGAAAGCTACAGAGAATAGAAATCCACTTTGTGCACCAAATACCTTTGCAAAGCCAGTCAATACCTTGTAAAAGAAGCAGTGATATCATCCCCATGCTGCACAGGTGATGGTGATGTGACGTCACCCCCCCCCCCCCCCCCAGCCAATAAAAGTGCTGAAAAGCCAGATGCTCGAAGATGTCAGTGGCTGGTGGGGAGCTCCTCCAGGACGTCACATTGCTGGAGCCAAGGTGAATATAATTCCGCTTTAAGCCATGCCTTAAAGTTATAATTTCCATGCAAAGCAAGGGTAATAAACATTGCTTTATACTAATTATGTTTAAAACTGAACTCCGGAAAAAAAAAGTAGCCTTTGCCAATGGCCATGTAAAAATAATTTACCTGTAATGATGGGTGCCATATTACTGGCTGCTGTTGTGTTAAAGTGGTTGTAAAGCCTTAAGGTTTTGAACCTTCGTGCTTTCCATGCATTAGGTGAAAAACCTTCTGTGCTGCAGCCCTCCCAGAGCCCCCCCCTTTGCTTACCTGAGCCCAATCCGATCCACCGATGTGCACAAGTGCAGTGGCTCCAGCCACTGTCTCTCTCCTCATTGGACAGATTGATAGCAGTAGGAGCCATTGGCTCCCGCTGTTGAGCCTGCACGAGTGCCCCCATTGAATGCGGCTTTCTGTGGGGGCATGCAAAAGAAGAGGAGAGGGGCTACTCTGTGCAAAACCATTGCACAGAGCAGGTTAGTATAGGCATGCTTGTTATTTAAAAAAAAAAAAAAAAATCAAACGTTTACTACCACTTTAAGTAAAACTCCTAGGCCGGCCATACAAGGTTCAACAGTAACCGGCCAAGATTAAAACTGTGTATGGGCAGGCTGAATGTACCAAGCTGATCGATCGATCAACTTGGGTACAACCAGCCTGACGCAATATCTTGCAATAATAGCTAGTGTCTCCTATAGCCGCTAGCAATAATCACTGGCTGCTGATTCCCCTGTCAGCACTGTCAATGTTGATGGGGGAATCGTGCAAGTGTCTTTCCTGCAACCAATTAATTTAATTGATAAGCATGCCCCAAAATTTTTTTGGACTATCATACTGAAGTGAAGCACTAGAGCAAGGCATTCTGTCTCCCTGAGAGCTGAGTTTTTGTGATTCACCTATGTATCACCCAAGCTTGTTGTTCCTTTGAAGAGGCATTTGGTATCAGTAATGATACCCACAGTCACAGCTGGTGTCTGTGAGTCATTTCTGCAAAGGCAGCATTCACTATGGTCATTAAGGGTTGTTATATAAAGTTCTACAGTATTCAAAATAAGGTTTAAAGTGGAGTTCCAGGCTTTTTTTTTGTTTATTAAAAGTTACTGTAGCAGCTACAAAAAGTGTAGCTCCTGACTAAACAGACACTCACCTGTCCCACAGTCCAGTGATGCGGCCGCATGGAGCCTCACTCCTCTCCCCCTCCTTTCCATGGCGCCTCTATTGAAAGTGTGGGCACCCGCCCATGACAGCTTGCAGCTTCACGGACGGGCATGCACTGTGGATGCGCGAGTCGCGCTGTGCTCGCTGAGTGGACAGGCAATCTTCTGGGACCTGTGACGTGTCCCAGAAGATTACAGAGAGGGAGGGTCTGCCTAGGGGGGGGGAGTCACCTAGACAACCGTAGTTGGAAGTGGGACAGGAAGTCCCACTCAAAACTAGTCACCCACCCCCCCAAAAAAAATTACATGCCGAATGTGGCATGTAAGGGGGCGAGGAGTGCTTAAAGCGGAAGTTCCACTTTTGGGTGGAACTCTGCTTTAAGTACAATAATAAGATATTATAAGAGGATGCCAATCACTGTACTCTTTGTCAATAGCACCTAAACTGCAGTACACAGGAGCTCAGGAGCACAAAGTAAACCTCAGATAACAGTATAGATCTGAACTTAAAGCAGTATTGAACCTCAAAACAAAAAGTTATTGTATTGCAGCTTACCAATTCTTACATTATATGTGGTGGCTGCATTTGTTTTTTTCCAGGCTTTTATTCCTTTATTTAAACCTATTGATCCAACAAGTATAGCTGCTATTTTATGAATTCCTTTAGGCTCCATTCACACTTGTGTGACTTGTCATGCAACTTTGTTTTTCAATGATAACCATTCATATATGTGCAACTTAAAGTTTGTAGCAACTTCAAAATAGTTCATGCACTACTTCGGTCCGACTTTTATGCAACTTGAGGGCCATAGACTTCAATATTAACCCTCAAAAGTTGCATGAATGTCTTACCTGAATGTTATACAGTGCAACAATTGTCCATTATCACTGATCAAAGCCATATCCAAGTTGCACCCATCCAAAGTTGCTTTAACGTTGTTCAAAGTCACATCAATGTTGCATCAACGTTGCACCAAAGTTGCACTCCGAAGTTGGTGCAATGTGAATGGAATCTTTTTTTTTTTTTTACTGCATGCGGAGGCGAGCCGAGGCGGGCACCTGTCCAGATCATCAGGCTTTTAAATCTCACCTGGAGCAGTGAGTTTTCTTGTTTAGGCCTACAAATTACATAATCTCAGCCCCGAGAAAGTTACTGGACCGGAGCTCAAGTATGTCTTTTTATTAATAAAAGATGGGGCTTTTTTGGAAAAGCAATACATTTGCTGTATATTGTGATATAAAATCTGATGGTCCACAAGATCCGTACACCCACACTTGAGGTTCCACCACTGTGCCAAGGACACACTAATCTAGAGAAAATATAAAGCTGCCACTTTAAATTAAACAAAATGTGAAAAAACATTTACCATATTCTGCAACCTCAGTGTCATATGCAAGGATATGAATAAGGCCAGATAGCTTAACTCGCCTTCCTATCAAAGCACAACAAAGTTCTTTAACTTTCTTAAAGGGGTCCTCTCTCCACGGGGTCCTGGCTCTTGATTGGATAGATTGATAGCAGCGCAACCATTGGCTCTCGCTCCTGTCAATTAAATCCAATGATGCGGGCGCCGGGGGGGCGGGGCCTAGTCCGGCATTCGTGTCTATGGACGCAAATGTTGAACTCGGGAGCGCGCCCGCAAGGTAACCCTCCCAGGAGAGCTCTTCTCCTAGGGGGTTATCTGAAGCGAGAGAGTTTGTAGATGTTGTAGGGTGTTGAGAGAGAGCTTCTCTATGTGGAATGCTTATCCAGGAAAGAGGTAAAAAACAAGATTTGTCAGGATGTACTTAGAGAGCCTTCCATTAGTGGTGAATGGAATCTTAACAGACCAATCTGTCCAGAAGAAATGGCAGTTAGAATGTTGAGGAAAACAATTTAAAGCGGGATTCCGACCGGCAAAAAAAAAATTAAAGTCAGCAGCTACAAACACTGTAGCTGCTGACTTTAAATAAGCACTTACCTGTCCTGGGTGCCCGCGATGTCGGCCGCCCGAGGGCCGACCCATCCCTCAGCTCTCGGGTCCCGGCACCGCCATCCTAACTAAGGCAAACAGGCAGTGGAGCCTTACGGCTTCAATGCCCGTTTCCTACTGCGCATGCGCGAGTCGCACATCGCTTTGTGAATGGGACGCGATGTGTTGTGGGACACACACAGTTCCCATAACACACCGCGCCCCATTCCCCAGAAGACAAAGCGGGGAGGAGAAGACTGAAGATCGCAGCGGCGTAGGAAGAGGCAGATTAGGAAGACTGCCTAGCAACAGCCATTTCACGTAAGTTAAAACATATTTTTTTTTTTCCTCCATTTTTTTAGTTTTTTTTTTATGCAATTTTTTTTTTTTAGGGTGGACCTTCACTTTAACCACTTCAATACTGGGCACTTTCCCCCCTTCCTGCCCAAGCCAATTTTCAGCTTTCAGCGCTGTCGCTTTTTAAATGACAATTGCGCGGTCATGCTACACTGTACCCAAACAAAATTGTTATCATTTTGTTCCCACAAATAGATCTTTCTTTTGGTGGTATTTGATCACCTCTGCGGTTTTTAATTTTTGCTAAACAAATTAAAAAAAAGAAAATTTTGAAAAAAAAAGTTTTTCCTTTGTTTCTGTTAAATTTTTTTGTAAATAAGTACGTTTTCTTCTTCACTGATGATGGGTACTGATATGCAACACTGATAGGCACTGATAGGTGGCACTGATATGCAGCACTGATGGACACTCATAGGCGGCACAGATGGACACTGAAAGGCTGCACTTATGGGTACTTATGGGTGGCACTGATGGGCACTGATAGGAAGCACTGATGGGCACTGATGGGCATGGATGGGCACTAATAGGTGGCACTGATGGACACTGATGAGTGGCACTGATTAACACTGATAGAGGGCACTGATTGGCATCACTGATTAGGAGGCATTGGCAGGTATTGCTGGTGGGCACTAAGTGGCATTGTGTGTGGGCACACATTGGCATCATGTGTGGGCACACATTGCCACCCATGGCCACCAGGGATGCCATACCTTGTGGTCATCAGTGGTGGCCATCCCTAGTTGTCCTGGTGGCATCCCTGGTGGTCCTGGGTGGGCATTCGAGGGGGGGCTGCACTGATAAACAATCAGTGCAGAACCCCCCAGTCAGAGGAGCAGCTGATCGGCTCTCCTCTACTCGCGTCTGTCAGATGCGAGTGAGAAAAAGCCAATAAACGGCTCTTCCTGTTTACATCATGATCAGCCGTGATTGTCGCCGAGGGAGGGAGGGAATCAGCGGGAGGCAGCAAGAACAGAAACATGTTACATGTACCACCCTAAAAATGAGTGGAACATGTAACATGTTCCCAAAGGTGAATTTATTCTTTAACAGTGAGAGAGATGCTTACAATGGTCGGCTTTTATTCATTATTATTTGTAAAACTGTTATCTTAAAAGAAAAAAAAATAACTTTTACTTCAGCTTGTTAAAAGTGGAACTATACTTACCTCCGATTCAGAGATCCTGTGACAGCCACTGACATCTTCAACCAGTCTCTGGGTTTCGATCTGCAGACATTTTGATTGGCCGAGCAGAAATTATGTCACTCACACTGCTTAGGAATTAATTCTTTTCGATTGATGCCAAAATTGTAAACTGAGCTGCATGAGTGCAGCTCAGTGTACAGTGCAAACAGGCAGATAAGATTACCTACATATCGTGCCTCTTCTGTATTAAAAAGTCTGCCTGTTTGCAAATATTTTATTTTTTTAACAACCCCCCGCCCCCCATATAGTAAAATGATGGACGCAAGGTGGGTCTTGTTCTGGGATGACGACATATGGGACACGGTGCATCCCCGATCTTGGTAGAGAGCCGATGATGAAACTCTTTACCCACGTGATCAGCTGTGTCCAATCACAGCTGATCACATGTAAACAAGGAAATGCCAGTTATCAGCTTTCCTCTCCTCACACTGACAGCGTGTGAGGAGAGCCGATCAGAGGCATTTCCTTACTTAGTGCCTTGATTATGAGTGCAGCCCAACAGTGCCCAGCAGTGATGCCAACCAGTGCCCAGCAGCGATGCCAATCAGTGCCCATCAGTGATGCCAATCAGTGCCCATCAGTGATGCCAATCAGTGCTCATCAGTGATGCCTTTCATTGCCTGCCAGTGCTCATCATTGCCACATATCAGTGCCACCTATCAGTGCCCATAAATGCGGCATATTTGTGCCTCCTCATCAGTGCCACCTAATCAGTGCCCATAAGTGCCACCTTATCAGTGCCCATAAGTGCCACCTCATCAGTGCAGCCTCAACAGAAACAAAGAAAAACGTTTTTTTCTTCAAAAAATAAAAAAACCCAGTGGTGATTAAATACCACCCAAAAAAACTGTCTAAAAAAAAATGATACAAAAATGTCATTTGCGTACAGCTTTGCATGACGGTGCAATTGTCATTCAAAGTGCGACATCAATGAAGGAGAAAAATTGGCCTTCGGTAGGAAGGGGTGAAAGTACCCAGTATTTAAGTTTAAGTAAAATTCCATTTTAAAACATGTTACCTGGGGTTCCCGTTTGTTTGTATGTAAGGTTCATCTATATTGGCTACTGTACCTAACACTGCCATCTTCCCAGATTGATGCTGCTGTCCCAAGGTGTCACCGTTGTTCCTACATCCAGAGTGGAGACACATTAAGACAGTTACTGGCTGGATCATCAGGTGAAAAAGAATGCCAAAGCCTAAAAAAAAAGCCACCACATTTAAGAATTGGTAAGCTGCACTATATACCATTTTTGTTTTTGGGTTTAATGCTGCTTAAACCATGGAATAAAATAGCCCACTTCCCTTTTGTAGTTATCATGCCATGAATCAATTCACTAAATGACTTTTAGTTTTTTTTTAATTTTAATTAACAAGCTCCAAGGTTGACAGTGGCCATGCACAAAGTTTAATGTATTCTGAAACAAGGGAAAGAAAAATGTGCAAATTAAATTACATTTCCATACCGCGCTCTATCATATATATAAATAAATCAATAATAAAGTCCATGAACTTCCACCAATAGATCTCCAATCAAGTGAAGTGAATATACTTTGTATAGTGAACAAAGTGCTGTCTTCCACCGTGAATGTGAGCAAAACATCCTACTCACCACACGAACATGACACCCATTACAGGTAGTCAAATGAGCCTGAGTAACACAGAGATGGATCCTCCAATGGAAGAGATGGCCAACACCGATATAAAGCCAACACGATATGAATCATATATCAAAGATTCCATAAAAACATATGCACTTACAGTTAGGTAAACATCAAGGGGCTCATGGATATCAGCAGGTACGCCAATTGCTTTCCACCTGTGTTCCAGGAAGCAGAAAGGCAGAAGTGACGTGTCACGCACTAGCCGCTAGTCGCTAGTGCGTGACACGTCACTTCTGCCATTCTGAAAAATAAAATAAAAATAGAAGGTGTTCCCAGATTACTGACAAATGCAATGGGTTAGACTGGTGCACTAATAAATAAGGCCCAAGCGCATCATCTGTCATCTGTGTCCCATTGGGGAGATTTCCCCTCCTTTCCTGTCCTGTAAATACAACAGGAAGTGAGAACAAGCGCTCTTATTGGAAGATTCATCTATGCATTCTGCTGTCCTGATAGTGGTCTGCAGGACAGGCTCTAATCCCTCACTCCTCTATCCAACAACTAAAAAAAACGTTTTAGATCATGTGTCACCAAACTGTTTAACTCATCATCCCATTTATGAAGAAGGGGTCAGATTGTTTATTGACCCCAAAATATTATTTAAATATGAAACTTATTTATGAAATACTAATTTAAATATCATTACTATGAATACAAATAATAACAAGAAATAATAATAATTTCTATGAATACTGTTGACAGTTCCTCTTGGTATAGTGCCATTTTAGCTGCCAATATGATTGTTACAATGCTGATTTTTAGTAAATGCACAGCAATTAGTTTTTTGGCACCACTCTTATCACTACAAGTGTACTGGCTCTCTAATAGAGTTTTAAGTTGGGGGAGGGAGCGTCGAGTGTGTTCAGAGCTGGAAGTGAACTACTCCTGCTAGTAGCTGACCGTGCGCCTCTGGGTAACTATCTCACCTTTAGGACTAGGGACTAGTGTGATACTCTGCTGAGACCTAAAAGATTCATTGGCTCCATTCAGCCTTTATTGACCACCTATTGACATGCCAAACATCTACTGAACCCCTTTTTAATAACCCCTTGGATAGTGAAAAAAAAGTCCAGATTAGGTCTTCCAAAACATCCTAGTGACACTTTACAGAAAGGGAGTGTTCAATCCACTTTGACAATTACTACGTGAGCCTTCACCAACCACAAGCAATGGACTCTTACCAGAATTTGAGAACTCCACTACAGAGTCACATCAGCATAAATATGACAAGCAGGGATCCGGTTCAAATTGTTTGGCTGGACTTCAGCAATATATCTCATGAAATCCAATTGATGGTAAAATGAATAGCAACCATAAATGCATGAAATTCCACATATGATCAAATGATCATATGATCAAAATGGAAGAATCCACATAGTGTAAAACTATCTAAAAGGTTTTATTGAACTTAGAGTATGAATACTACTCACATCAATAAAACCAAATACGCACTTTGCATGCATAACAATCCCAAGATGCAGGATAGATGTTCCAAACAATGCTTTGAAAAAATTACCGGTCCAAGTAGGCATGGCGACATCACATGCGTTAGCTCGGCCCAATGCATTTAGACATATGTGACATCATCAGGGGCAGATACAAGATTTACTATCAGTTTTGATTGAGGGCCAGTTTACATCATGTTGGTGCATCCAAGCTTGCACATTTTCTACATTTTTTGTGTTTCCATTAGGTCTGTTTTTGGCAGTCCATTAATTTCAATGGGCTGCTGAACACATGGGAATGTGCAAAAAGTACAGCAGATGCAACTTTTATAATCGCGCTGCACCAAACTCAATGGTACTTTGGCACTATGCATTTTGGTGGGCGCAAACACACCCGTGCTTGCGAGATGCATGGAGTTGCCAATAAGAATTGATGTGCATCTACGAACTGCAGCTTGATCCTGTGCAGTGTGGGTGAAGACTTGCTTCTGCACACGTTCCCACACCACAATTGGTGTGAACCAGCCTCTCAAGCATAATTTTATAAAGAAATGATAATGTAAAATATAAACAAACATATTATATAACCAGAAAATTGTTTTGTTTTACTCAAGAGCAAAAAGAAAAAACAGACATAATAAACAATTGTGTTGCACAATAGAAATGCACATGCATTATGTAAGTCTGCATGACATAATGTACTGTGCTTCAGAAAGCTTTCTTTTTTGTTGCTTTCTACATAAACAAACAACATTTAATTTGTTTCTAAAGCTCAGAGGAATCAGGAAATACAGATTTATATAAACAATCCAGAATTTACAAAGCAGTGTTTAAAAAGTCTTATGTTTTCATTTTGCTGCTGTTTTCACGTTATTTTATGATTTCTCTAATACCAACCAAAGTAATAGAATTTGGAACTGCTTTACACAATGTAATATTAATTCATCTTTTTCCAACCCTTTAACCTCATTTTTTGCATTTTTTAGTTAGCGTACCTATTTGGAAAATTAAATAACGCATAAATATTACACCGCTTCATACAACAGATGAAGTAAGTTAGAGGATGGCTATTGCTGTCCTATAAATTGTAACTGTATATGGCAAAGGCAGAAAGTCTACTATTGCACAACCAATACTAGCCCCTTTCCAGCCAACTCCCACATGTATTTGTCTTCAGAAATGCAGCATTTTGTTAAAGTTTAGGGCCTTTCGTCTGGGGGAGGAAATGCAACTAACTGGTCCTTTCATGGAAGGGTAAGGTTTCCCTGGGCTAAAGAAAATGAACCAGGTGCAATGGTGCCACATTGATTAGTGAGCATGGTAAAAGGTGAAAAGGTGGGTGTTCCTAAAGGCCATGGTTTGTTTTGACACACCTTTTAAAACATGTCTCATTACAAAAGAAGATAGTGCTGGAAGATTTCCCTCTGTCAGATGATATGATTACAGCTCTGAATAGAGAAGGCATAAAATGCCCAAAATGTGCCACTGAATATGACTTTCACTGTTATTTATGTGTAAAATATTTCTACTTTGGGACCTTTGGCCAACATGTCTTATTAGTACTGGCCTGGAAGACAAATCAAAAGCCCAGAATGACATAGCCATGTTTACTTATCCATTATCCGGGGTCTGCATCTACTTTTGAGTTTTCTTTAGAGCTCCACACCAGTTCCTAGTCCTGGTGGCTTGTGGTGAGACAGTTATTCAGGGTTTGATAGATAAATACCCTTATTGGTAGGCTGAATACCTTCTACACATAAACAAAATGAAGTGTCCTATCAAGCTTTGACTATGATTTAAAAGCACTGCTTGGGAAGTAATCCAATCTAACTTTGAGAAGCTGAGCATATGTTGTTAAAGTGGGCCTTTCAGGGTTCCCAAAGTAGTCAATACTGACCTCCAAGGGTTCATGGGACTGGGGATTAAAAAAAAAACCTGGGGTTAAATGGAGGGTCAGAAAATGTTGGGGGTCAAAATATGTCGACAAATGATGAAAAGTGAATGGGAGTCAATACATTTTTTGAGGTCTCTGTAGAGCTCCACTCGATTTGAGTATAAGTCGAGGCCCTAATTTACCACAAAAAAAAATGGGAAAAACGTATTGACCCGAGTATAAGACGAGGGTGAGAAATGCACAGCTACTGTAAGTGGAAAAGAGGGTCAACAATGCCCATTTGCAGCCTCACTGTGCCCATTTGCATGCCTCACTGTGCCCATTTGCAGCCATAGGTCCTCCGAACTTCAAACTCGGTAGTTAAGTGTTCCTAGATGCCCCCTAGCTGCAGCCAAAATTTGGGATTTCTGAACCCAAAGTGTCCCGAAATGACATTGCTGCAGATGGACACAATTGACTGATTTTGGGGTCCCGTATCTCGGGGCCACTTAGTGCTAGGAACCCCAAATTTGGTGTGCAAACCCAGTGGAACTAGCTCCATAAAATATCCAAAGCTGGGATTTATAGCACCAAGTGGCCCCGAGATACAGGGCCCCAAAAATCGGTCCAGAAAATGTCAAGCACTTTTCTGCAGCAGAGAATTACATTTTCTGAACCTATTTTGGGGCCCCGTATCTCGGGGCCACTTGGTGCTAGGAACCCCGGCTTTGGATAAGTTGTGGTACCAGTTCCACTGGGTTTGCCCCCCAAATTTGGGGTTCCTAGCACCAAGTGGCCCTGAGATACGGGGCCCCAAAGTCGGTTCAGAAAATGTCAAGCACTTTTCTGCAGCAGAGAATGACATTTTCCAAACCAATTTTGGGGCCTCGTATCTCAGGGCCACTTAGTGCTAGGAACTCCAGCTTTGGATATATTGTGGTATCCGTTCCACTGGGTTTGCCACCCAAATTTGGTGTTCCTAGCACCTAGTGGCCCTGAGATACGGGGCCCCACATTCGGTTTGGAAAATGAAATTTTTTTGCTGCAGAAAAGTGCTTGACTCGAGCATAAGTCGAGGGGGGCACTTTCAGCACAAAAAATGTGCTGAAAAACTTGACTTATACTCGAGTATATATGGTACATGATCTTTGTAAATCTGTGAACCAACATTCCCTCATCTAGAAAGTAGATGCTGACCCTGCATGATGCTTAAACAAACATGGCTCTGTCCCCCTGAAAAGGAAAGCACACAAAGGCATTGCCAATAGGCATACTATGACATATGTTAGAGCAAATATATAATAATAAGTGTTACATGTATACACCCATTGGCATGCATGTATTTACCATGCAAAAATATATCTTATGCTGGACCCACTTTAGATTTTAACATGGCTTTAGAATTATTGGTCAGATCTATGGAAAACAGATGATTTAGGACTGGTATAGGAAGTGAGATGGTTACCGTTTGATTATTGTATACTGATGGTAACACTACTAAAAATTTAAATAGAACTCTAGGTAAAAAGGTTAAAGAATTACTAAAGGCAAAACTTTCCTTAGACTTATGCCCTGTACACAGGGTCGGATTTTCCGACGGAAAATGTGTGATAGGACCTTGTTGTCGGAAATTCCAACCGTGTGTGGGCTCCATCACACATTTTCTATCGGAATTTCCGACACACAAAGTTTGAGAGCTTGCTATAAAATTTTCCGACAACGGATTCGGTTGTCGGAAATTCCGATCGTGTGTACACAAATCAGACGCACAAAGTGCCACGCATGCTCAGAATAAATTAAGAGACGAAAGCTATTGGCTACTGCCCCGTTTATAGTCCCGACGTACGTGTTTTACGTCACCGCGTTCAGAATGATCGGATTTTCCGACAACTTTGTGTGACCGTGTGTATGCAAAACAAGTTTGAGCCAACATCCGTCGGAAAAAATCCATGGATCTTGTTGTCGGAATGTCCGATCAATGTCCGACCGTGTGTACGGGGCATAAGAGTTGTGAAGGTTAGGATCATGTTTTTTTCTGTCTGTATCCCCATTGGAGAGATTCCCTCTCCCTAACTGCCTTGATCACCAATGTCACCTGGAATAAAATTGGGAGGAAATCCAAAATTTTAACTTACCGCCAGAACAGATATAGAGGGAAAATCTTTTAATGGGAACACTTGTTCAAATCACAACTTTCTAAGGCAGGGGGCTTTCCCTCACATTGAGAAGATATTCTCTTACTTACTGTTGAGTCTACAGGACAGGAATAGAAGAGAAAGCTCAGAACACAGATAGCAAAAAAATCATGACAAATGGTTTCCCCTACTCTATCCAAATGAAAAAAAAAGTTAGATATTCTCTTACTTACTGTTACTTACTTACTTACTGTTACTTACTGTTGAGTCTACAGGACAGGAATTGAAGAGAAAGCTCAGAACACAGATAGCAAAAAAATCCTGACAAATGGTTTCCCCTACTCTTTCCAAATGAAAAAAAAAAATATATATATATAAGGTATATTAAATGCATAATTGAAATAAATATATGTTTACTGCTTTTTGGCAGCATTATAAGAGAAAAATGCCTCTGTCCAAATTATGCCAGAAAGATCATCCTCCTACATCCTAGCCAACATGGTCAAAATCCTGCTTAGGAGAGATGACAAATATTAGAGATGATAATCAAATACTATTTGTCGTTATTTCCATTTACCTCTTACAGCTTGTCCAGCTTGCAACTGAGGATAAAGGTATCATTTTCTGCTGCTGTGTTTTCTCTAATATATTTTATTTTGATCATTACAAATATTTGGTTAGTTTAAAAAAAAATGTATCCAACGGCTTTAAAAGTAATCTGATTTAGCTGGAAATTTTCCCTACCATCTACCTTGCTGGTATGTACTCCATTCATCCCTGTCTTAAGAAGGCGAGTCTATACCATCCAACTGCTACCGTATTAGGAATATATGTTGTATTTGTAAAGCATTGTTGATGAATATGGAATGTATTGTTTCCATTTTAACCTGGATCTTATAGAGTGATATACACTTAAGCCCGACTGCTCCAAATCTAACACCAAGCTGTTTTTAAGCATTAATGCAGTTTTGCAATTGTGATCTTCTTTGGAATCTGAAGGTCATGCCTAATGTTACCTTTGAGCATTGCCCTTGGATATGATTGGAGCTTCAGAGGCTGTCACGTCTAACCAGCTCTCAAACTGTTACTATTTTTATACCTTATGGTGTTATCCATCTATGTAAAGCCAGTGAAGGAGCAAGAAAGAGCAAGCTATCTGTTTGGACTGCAGTAAAATAATCTATACAAAGATCTTTCACCCAATGGGCTCACCCTGTTCAGATTAGGATTAATCAGAGATTGCCCGCATTGGTCTTTAGGGCTGCAACTAACGATTATTTTCATAATCGATTAGTTGGCCGATTATTGTTTCTATTAATCGATTAATCGGTTAATAACCTTAAAAAAAAGTGTGGTGTATAATTTAGTTAATATGTAAAGTTGAAAAAAAAGGCAATTTATTCTTAAATACCTCTATGCAGTGGTAAATATAAATAACTAACTATATGGTTAGGGAGCAAAATATCTAATCCACTCTGAGAATAACAGACAGAAGACATTTACTGTATATACTATTAGAGGAGATATACTGTATATACTATTAGAAGAGATATACTGTATATACTATTAGAAGAGATATACTGTATATACTATTAGAGGAGAGATATACTGTATATACTATTAGGATATATACTGTATATACTAATAAAGGGTGAATCTGGTAAATATCAGACTCAGTGATCAAATTTTTTTATTTATTAAAAAAAAAAAAACAATGTCTTCCTTTCTTCAAAAAAATGTAATTTTAAGAACGTTCGTTCGATTTTCTAATCGTTAGTGGGTTCAAATCGACGTTCATTTTCAACCACAGTGACGAGAAAATTTGAAAATAGAAAACTTCTTGGTCAAAGGAATTTTCAGACAGTGGATGTGGTTTTCGTTCAGAAATGACATTTGTTTTAAAAACAGAATGTTAAAAACAAGTGAAAATTTCAAACAAAATTCTTTCATTCAGCGAATGTAGAAAGATTTTCCGTATGAATATTCTCATCTGAAAATTGATCTGTGTGGCCAGCATAAGGCATGATGCACACCTATGCAGTTTGCTTTTGATCTGTTTCTGCAGTGCTCTTTGCTGTGCGTTTTGATTTTTGTGCATGTGATTTTGCTGCGATTTGCGTTTTTGCATTTTTTTGGCCAATTTGTTGTTGGGCAGATTAAAAAACACAAATTGCTGCAAAAATGCATTACATGCTTTTCTTCAGCTTCTCCATTGAAGTATATTGAACCAAAAAAAAGCACGGTTTTGCGTTAAAAAAGTCCCTGACCCTTTCCAAATATGCAGCGGCTAAAAAAAGCATAGATGTGAACGTGTCCCATAGGAAACCATGTAAATGAACTGTAGTGCGTTTCTGCAAAAAGCACCAAAAAACACATAGGTGTGAACCAGGTCCAAGACGTTTAGTAACATAATGGGGTTAAAGAAACTAAAATTAGCCCTTTATAGTACAAAAAAAACAGATAATGACTACTGTAAGGGGTTCATTTTTTTTACTGTAGAACTGTGAAAGTAATATTTATAGTAGCGATTATTTGCTCTTTTTGTACTATAAAGGGCTCATTTTAGTTTTTTTTAACCCCATTATGTTACTGGCCAATTAATCGATTATGAAAATAGTAATCAATTAATTTTTATAATCGATTAGTTGTCGATCAATCAATTAGTTGTTTCAGCCCTATTGGTCATAAACTCTAGTAATCTATGTGTGCTCACTGATCACAGCCTCCTATGAAATAGCCCCTGTAGTTGTATTGCCTTCATCTAGGATATTGGGTTGGCCCTGAGTTTTCTGTCATGCTACGTGGTAGGACATTGTCATAATAATAACTTCTGCCTACCCGCCTGAGGAAGCCACATTGTGAAACATGCTGAGCGAAGACTGCTCCACTGTCTCCAAGGAAATGAAAGGCTTTTTTGAAAGAATCTAGACAACTGTGTAAAAGAGTACAAACAACAATACCTTTGTAATGAAAGATGTTGTGCAAGACCAATTTTGTTCATTATCTCTTTTTTATGTCATGAGCCTTTCTTTTTATTTATTAGAAATTACATTGTATTGCTATTTGGCTGTAAGACTACTCCTTAAGGGTCCTGGTATATTCTGAATCTGTAAAAAATGTTCTGAACTATGATAGGATGCGGTGCTATAACACACATATCAATCTAGAGTGTGTTTAAATAGGAAGAGCAGTCCCTTTAAGACTCTGTTCACATATATGCAAATCGGATGTGTTTTGAACTGCATCTGATGCCCATTACATGTGAACTTGTAGCCTTTTCACCGGTTTACACATGGGTAGGGTGCCTGCAAAGCAATTTTAAAAAGAGTCCTGTGTGTTTTTCAGTTCAGTTCAGTTCAGGTGCAATTTCAGGTAAAAATTTGCACCTGAACCGGTGAACAGAACCACACCAGACTCTATAGCTAAAACAGCAGCTGTATATATGTGAAGCCAGCATTACAGTCAGTCATGCCCCCTCCCTACGGCGCCTACATCTTTAAAAATATGGTGCATGTGCAGATGTGCCATAGAGCTCTGCCTGGCCTTTAGGACCAAGTAGAGACTTGCGGAAAACTGCACATGCGATAGGAAATTTCCAACGCATATGCAGATCTAGGGCTTACATCTCTACTGGGTCCCCAAGTGCTCATGTGGAATCCTGCAGTGTGCATGCGATAAGATACAGTACCCATAACATTGTTTTTGCCTAGGTGAGAATAAAGGCAGTGTTGCAGCAAAAAAAAAAAAAGTCCAAAGCACTATTTATTTTTACTCTAATTGTGGGAGATGTAGAGGGAGAGGGATGGACCCAGGTGCAAATACATTGTTATACTGGGCGAAGGTCAGAATTATATAGTTCTAAACACTAATGTGCATTTACCCCAAGAGAGTCATAGCCCAGATAGCAAGAATAAGTTGCCACAAATTTGTGGCAGTTGTTGTAAGACTTGTTAACTTGAGTCTACAGCAAGAGCTGTTCTGCAAGTCACAGTGACCCCCTGTGGTGGGATGACTATTGCACAACATGACTGAACCAGAATGTGCAGCAGACTTGCAGAATGTTTGTAAACAAAGTTGATCTGGAGTCATGCAGTGCGGACTTGCTGGAATTTCGCAACAATCTTGTGAAGCCTGGCTAGTCTAGCAATAGTTTTGTAAGTAATGTTCAAACTTGCAGCTCAATTGCTTGCTATTTGGGAGGTCATTATATCCAAAATGTCCTCTTCTCCAGGTGTTAAAACATCCTCTACTGCCTACCATTAATAGCAGGCACCAGGTTTATTAAATGCCCTGATAAAATAATCCTCCCAAACTTTTCAAAACTCAACTGGTACAGTAACAGTTTGATCAGTAGGACAGCCAGAAAGATCACATGAATACCCTAAATGATATCAAACTCAAATGCAGCTGCCCACAGTAATGCAGCAGGTCATCTCCATTCCAGGTTATCACTGAGGCCAAAAAGGTTCTGATGGAAGATGAAATATTTCTAAATGCTCTACACATAGCAATATAATGGAATATGTACACAATGATATAAAGCCAGTAGACTAGAGATTAATTAAAAAGGAATAACCCATGCAGTCCCACTGTGTCTAATTAACTCAAATAACCAGCCCGCTCAAAAAGTAATACCATTCTTTAAAGGAATATATAATGTTAATGCGAGAATCAACATCCTTTCAACTACTGTATCCAAATCAAATGGGATTTATTTTGCAAAGTGAAAAGAGTCTCTCAAGTAATGTAAATAATGATGTGAAGAGGAAAAGTGGATCTTCTGTTTATTAAAAAAAAAATCCAGTATTTATTATGACCGGAGACTATGTAGGCTTTGTTTATTCTATTGCAGGCGCATGAGTGGCTTCTGACATGGCAGACGTGTAGTGAGTGAGCTCTGGTTCCCATCTGCTCTCCATGGCCTCACAAAGCATCAGGGGTAACCCTTTCTCCGCTCCACAGGCACCCCATGGGAAAAATTGGCCAGCAACAACACTGTTACTAATCGCTGTTTGGGCCATGATCAGGGACAGCTATGGATCTTTATCTTACTAGGCTGCAATCCCTGGTCTCGATTTCCCCCACAGACCCCTTTGCATCGATGGATCCCCTATTGGGGACTGAGGAATGCCACACGAGCTAATGCCACAGTTTCTGGGACTAAACATATCCCCTCTCAGGCTTTTTTAATCCCGGACATCCTGGATGAGAAGCTGCAAACCCTCCTACAACAAATCACCCGCAATATTGCGGCAAGGTGGGCAAGATCTCTCAAGAATTGAGGGGGGGATCACCCAAATAGGTGAGCGTACTGATGCACTGGAAAACAAGTTTGATGACCTGGTAAATTATGTGCAGGTACTTGAGGAAGAAAATTCTACCCTAAAACACTCAGTCTCCCAATTGCAACTGCAGCAAGAATATTTAGAAAACAGGGAGAGGCACCAAAACCTGCGCTTTTGGGGTATACCTGAAACTGTGGGTGATGATAAGCCACGCTCTTATCTCCTGGGCCTCTTCAATACACTGGCCTGCACGGTCATGGATATAGATTAGCGATTGCATCAGGCCCACAGATCCTTGGGTCCTAAACCTCCGGCTGGAGCTAGGCCCGGGGATGTAATTGTGCGGTTTCACTACTATGATAGTAAAGAAGCTTTAACCCTGGCCACGCACAACAAGTCCCAGATCTCATATAAAGGGGCAAAGATCCAGATATTTAAAGACTTATCTCCCATCACCTTGGCCAAGTAGAGGAATCTTCGTCCTGTCACAGCACACCTACAGCATCATCGGGTCCCGTACTACTGGGGATTTCCCTTTCTTCTTATCGTTTCAAGGGAGGGAGTCCAGCACAGTCTCCGAGATCTTCAAGAAGGAGATGCCTTCATCAAAAGCTTGAATCTCCCTCCTTTACCTGAAGAAGACCTACTTTCCCCCCTTGCATCAGGTCGTCCTGTACCTTCTACTCCCAGCCACATCTGGACCTCTGCCAAGGGTCAGTCAAAGAAGTCCTTCTCCACACCCCAAAGCTCTTGATTCTCCAAGCAACCTCCTTGATGTGCAGTGAATAAGCCTTTGGTTGTTTCTCCTTTTTTCTAGGCTACCTACCTTTGTGGTCTGGACTCCAGTTTTAGAGTTACCCTCTTTTTCTGGGTAAATGCTCCCACTCCCATGGAGTTTTTGATGTTTTAACCGGTTACTCATGGTTTTCTTTCTCTTAAGTTAGTTGCTTTCATTACTTCCATCAAGGAGAGTGGGCAGGCTCCCTCCTCCCGAGTTCCCTGCTGGAAGCCCTCATGTTTCCTACTTGACCTACGGCTTTTGCCACAGCCTCCTAAGATGCGGCTGCCTCTCATGCCTTCTAATGTTGGTTTTTCTTTTTTTTTAGGTCCTGTTTTAGATTCACAAAAGACTTCATCCACATTTAAATGTCATCTCTGTAGGTTAATGACATGTTTTATATTTTTGCTACTGAGGTCTATATGCCTCTATAATCAAGCAAGTATGTTTCCTAGGTCATACATATATATGTCTTCCTTTTTTTTTTTTTTTTAATGTTTTATATGCTTAAGTTTGCTTTCAATGTTGACGAGTCAACATGGTGTTATGTATATTGTCCTATAATGTAAAAGGCCTGAACTCTATACAAAAGTGGTGGTTGGCTTTGAAAGAGTTCAGATCTTCAGGGGCGAATGTGGTCATGCTCCAGGAAACACACTTTTGTGCTGGGGGTTCAATGAAGTTTGCCTCCAAATACTTCCCCTCCTCCTACCTTTCATCTGATTCAACAGGAAATGGCAATTCTTATTAAAAAAACCTGCTCTATTAGGGTTAAATCTGCAAATATTGACCCTTATGGAAGGTTTATTATCCTGGTGTGTGATTAGAGGTCCTCTTCTTTTACCCTGGTTAATGTATATGTTCCAAACTTTGGGCAAATTGATTTCCTTAATGGGATTTTTGAGTCTGCCCATTACCACTCCCAACCTTTTATGATCATTGGTGGTGATTTTAATCTAGTCATGTCTCCCACTAGAGACAGGCAGGCTTTATTTCCGGATACGCTCCCACGGAAGGTCGCCTCTCAAGCAACTTCCTTCTGTAAATGTATTAGGTCCCACCAACTGTTTGACTCGTGGAGGATCAAACATCCCTCCACTAGGAAATTTACTTTCTACTCCATGGCCCATAAAATGTACTCTGGACTGGACCACTTTTTATCTCGGCCCTGCTTATCCCCTACATTGTTGAACCTGACATTTCTCCCATCACATGATCTGATCATGCCCCAATCTCACTAGACATCATTTTGTCCCCGTCCTCTCCTAGGACATGTCAATGGCACCTTAATGACCACCTCCTACAATCACAAGTCACCCGAACTAACCTATCTAAGGAGTTAGAGGAATTTTTCACATTGAATGAAGGCTCTCTCCAGGACTCTTCTATGCTGTGGGAGGCACATAATGCCTACTTTCATGGTGCTTGTATCGCAGAAGGCTCCCATCTGAAGAAAGATAAAGCTAGACTTATGCAGTTCTTGTTATCTGATTTACGAGAGGCAGAGCATAAGCTTTTGTGCAAACCCACAGTACCAAATTAAAGATCCCTAGCCCTAAGTAAGACTGCTAAGTCCATGGTATGGGCCAAACAAAAATTCTACAAATTCTCTAATAAGCCCCATAGGATGCTAATGAATAAACTACTCCCCATCCTTTCCACTCCTTTCCTGATTTCCTTACGCAGGCGGATGGAACCAGGACCTACTGCCCCCTTACTATGTCTAAGATATTTGGAACCTTTTATCAGAAACTCTACAACTGTCTAACTCCTGAAAACCACTTCAATTTTACACAGGAAATCTTTGACAGATTTTTCACTGATCTCTTGTTACCAAAGTTGTCCTCTGATCTAGTCAAATTAAACGCAGCTGTATCTATTGAGGATCTTTCAAAGACGATTAAGGATCTCTCACTTTATAAGTCCCCTGGTCCTGATGGACTCCCTTATTTCTACTATAAAACCTTTTTAGACATTCTGGCCCCCCCATATGTTGGATTTATATGGCACAATATTTAAAGGAAAACCCGCACATTCACAGTTCATGCATTCCTACATCTCCGTCACTCCTAAGCCCGGTAAGGATCCTTCCCTGCCCAATAACTAAAGACCCATAGCCTTATTGAACTCAGATTACAAAATATTTACAAAAATTCTAGCGTCTAGACTGTCCCAGTTTATTCCTAAATTAGTTATTAAAGACTAAGTGGGTTTTGCCAACTAGACATGCAGGAGATAACATGCGCCCCACCATTGACCTGATATACCTTCATAATATATTTTCCTGTCCAGCTATAAATTTGAGTCTGGATGCCAGAAAAGCCTTTGATAGGTTGAGTCGGCCATACATGTTTTCCACCTTGACAAGATTTGGTTTTCAGGGTCCTTTTTTTGCAGCATTAGAAGCCTTGTACTCACAGGTCACAAGACCAGGTGTCCTTATTCCTGTCACCTCACTTCCCCATGACGAATGGCACTCATCAGGGATGTCCTCTCTCCCCTTTGATTTTTATTTTGTAGCTATAACCCCTGGCTGAGGCCATCTGATTACATCCAGATATTCGTAGGGTGTTGATGCGGGAGAGGGAATACAAGTTGTCTCTTTTTGCAGATGACATTTTGTTAACTCTTACTAACCAATTTATATCACTCCCCTCTTTGCATAACCTTCTATCCTCTTTTAGTGCTATATCGGGGTATAAGGTTAATACAACAAAAACTGGGGCCCTACCATTACATATACCACCAGCTCTTTTGACCCAACTTGAACAAACGTACCCATGCAGATGGTGCCTAACTCTCTCAAATCTTTAGGTATACAATTGATTTCCTCTTATTCCACTCTATACTCTACTAATTACCCTCCCCTGATCTAAGACATTACAGGATCCCTTCAACAATGGACTAAATATCCCCTCGCTCTCCTAGGTAGGATCAATGTCTTAAAAATGTCAATTTTGCCTAGGTTACTTTATTATTTTGAGACTCTACCGATGTCCCAACTTAAGGCCATCCAAAGGGGTTTCCTCAAATTTATTTGGAATGAAAAAGCCCACCGTATTGCGAGTTCAGTGTTTTTTTTTTTTTTCACTAAAAACGAGAGGCGGGCTGGGAGCACCTGATATTATTAAATATTACTACGCTTCCCATTTACGAGCTGCCATCTCTTGGTCTAGTCTGCAGGCCCCTAATCATTGATTGGAGACTGAGAAAGGGGTTATATATCCTCTAAAGCGTATGTGCATTGCCCCAATGATTTCCACCCTAACAATTTGGCAAAAGTGTTTTCAGAGGTTCTCTCTCTCCTCACCATGCCCCCCCCCCATTACAAGTATACTGTTCAATCCACCCATACCAGATAGTTTATCTCTGGGTCGTATTATACCTTGGGTTCAGGCCTCCCTTTTCCAACTTTGTAACATGGTACACCCTGTCATCCATAGGCTGAGTACTTTTGAGGCACTTCGGGATAAGTTTGACCTCCCTACACATATGTTGTATTTTTATTTGCAAATCAAACACTTTTTCCATTCTCTGTCCCCGTCCCTGACCCTAGACAAACCTACCTCTTTTGAATACCTACTGTATGTGCCCAAGGTCCTCAACGATTACATCTGGTGTCCTCTATATACCGCATTCTTCATGGAGCTTTCCCTCCTACTGAAAATACTCATAAATGTGTAAATGGGCACAATTGTTACATAGGCCTATCACCTCCCAGATGTGGGATAGGATCTGGACTTCTACTTTTAAATCCTCCAAAGGTGTGGTGCAGAGAGAGACATCCATTGAAATTCTTATGTTCTGGTATAGGACCCCTGAGGTCATTCATAACTATAACCCCTCTAGAACAGTGAAGTGTTGGCGCTGTGGACTTTAAGTAGGACCATTGCTTCATATTTTCTGGCAATGCTCTCTGATACAGCCTTTTTGGCATGAGGTGATGCTAGTGCTTCAAAAAGTAGTAGATTTGCCCCTTCCGCTGGACCCAATTCACTATTTATTGGGTCTTCACTTTTCTGGTATTGCTAAACACATCAAACAACTAATTTCCTACATTGTTTTGGCTGCCAAGAGAGTTATTCCGCTTTATTGGTTGTCTAATATACCCCCATTGTGGTCTAGGTTCCTCCAGCTCGTAGCTGATATTCGGAGAATGGAATATGGCAAGACAAACCTAGTGCCAGATGTGCAGCCCCAGAAATCCAGTAATGAGCACTCCTGGCCTTCTTCCCCACCCTCACATTTGAAGTCTGCTATTCATTTCCTCTAAAAAATGCTGAGCTGCAAGGGAGAGCAGACTGTGCATGCGCAGATGGAGGGGATTCTATCAGTACTCATTTGTGGATTGCTGGGGCTGTGCATCTGGCACTGGGTACATCCAGTGCCAGCTGTGCTATCCAGGTGTCAGAAGCTGAAGATGTAGGAGTTACTTGGAGAATAGAGCTGTCAGGGATCTTGTGCGGCAAGTGCTGATTCCCGTGCAGTGAGTGCTCACAGGTCTTGCCACCCAGCAGCCTATGCCTGACTTCTCTCTTGGATCACCCCTGCCTGTTATGCCTGCTGTCGCGTTACCAACCTCAGCATGGACTTTTGACAACGATTCCGCCTCCTGACTTGGTATCTCGCAGCCAGCACATTTCTGACTCTTGTCTTTTCCTGACCTTGAAGTTGATCCTGTCCCTGCACTTGTTTGCCTGACTGCTGCAGAACATATGACCAACGTTCTGGTCTGAGGGTATGACCAGACTTCATACTGCCACTAGAAGGACTCCTGTGTTTCCAAGCTCCAGTTCACTACTCCAGCTTCCTGACACCTCAGCCCTTCCACTTCCCTACCCTCCCTGTCTCCACTACCAGGCGTGCTTTGACAGGCATTGCACAAGGGGCCACCCTGGTCATCTCGAGCTCCACAGTCAGGTATGTGACAGGAGCACAGCATTTTAACATATACAGTGCCTTGAAAAAGTATTCATACTCTTCTACAAAGAAGAATGGGCAAAAATGTCATTCTCTAGATGTGCAAAGCTGGTAGAGACATACCCAAAAAGACTTGCAGCTGTGATTGCAGCGAAAGGTGGTTCTGTAAAGTATTGACTCAGGGGGGCTGAATACAAATGCATGCCACACTTTTCACATATTTATTTGTAAAAAATGTTGAAAACCATTTATCATTTTCCTTTTACTTCACAATTATGTGCCACTTTGTGTTGGTCTATCACATCAAATCCCAAATAAATATATTTACATTTTTGGTTGTAACATAACAAAATGTGGAAAATTTCAAGGGTTATGAATACTTTTTCAAGGCACTGTATAATGGCGATGTTGTGGTGCATAGGGACCAAAATCAGGTCTCCTTCCCTGCCCGACAGGGTCTGTGCTAAGGTGCAAATAAACCCCAGGACTGAATAGGCAAAAACCAGAAACCCTTTTGAAGGTAAAACAACTACAATATATGCATTTAATTTGTGTATGTAGATATTCATCCATGTATTTCATTTAAACTGCTACAAATTTACACATACATTTGTGCTTATTTACATTGACCATTTATACTTCTGTGTTGTGTTTAATATGTTGATCATCTTTTGTGCATCTTACAGGATGTTTTGATTAGTCCTTACAATCTTTCAATGCATCGCTGCATTTTTCATCACAGGATCTGGCATTCACACAACGCCAAATTCTTGAACTTCATTAAAGATCACATAGCATTTATTTAAAGTTGGTCTGCCTTTATGCCATAGAAAGTAGTCTACATTATTAATAAGAAAAGGCATTCTGTCAAGATAACTGGCTGCTAGTTATCACTAATGCAGCATAAACACAACACAGTTTTCACCAATGGCTTTAGGTTTTGTCAATTGTCTATGGCCTGTTGTAGACATGATTTGTGTAGTGTTTCTACAAAATTGGTATTGAATTTAAAATCGGAAACTGTAATGGAGTATGCTGTTGTTTGAACATAGATAATAAACACATTCCTTGTCTCATCCCTTTCCAAAAACCTATCATCCTGAAGGAACAGTCTTACTGCCAATTACGACATGCATAACACCGGCACATGGTCCCTGACAGTAGTTCTCATAAATGCTGCCCTTCGTAGGGCTGCTTTGGGTAAAGGTCCAGTACATGACTTTATTCCAATCAAAGTCACAAGGATGATTCAAAGAGTATCCAACATGTTTCAAGGGTCCAAAAATGCCCCCTTCATCAGGTCTAGAAAAAAACATAAGGACATCTTCATATCAATACATTTCCCTTCCTATAGGGTTGGATTTATAAATATTAATGTCAGGTAGCATAGATAATCAACTTACAAGAACATTGGACACATAGGTGAATCTGAATAATAAAGCATACCATTTCAGTTAATCAATTGGATTAAAAAAATAGTAATGCCCTTCGGAATAAAAGCCCAACAGAGTTAACTAGGTCACAATTTAAACTTCTTCTTTATGTCATCACAGCTTCTAAGCAAATAATTGCTAAAGCTTGGAAGACATCTAACCTATCTCTCCTTGAAATGAAACAAAGAGAAACACAAGCTATGATTCACATTAATATAGCTGCTACTATTTTAGACCATATTCCCAAACACCTAAAGATTTGGCAACCCTAGGCCGATAAATACTTACTACCGAATTTTGACCAATCATTATTGGAACCACAAGACATTTTTCTTGTTGCATGGTTAACCCTCTTTTTTAACCTCCTCTTTTTCGTTCTTCTTAAAATCTACTTCACCATAACAATATTACGTAACTTATACTCTCAACTGAGTAACTTGGAGCCCACAAGCTAATATCTCCAAGATAGTCTGGGGACCACCTCTAAATGTTCTATGTATACTTGTTACAAACTTACACTTGATGACTGCTTTTTGCTCAGTTTAAACTTTCCGGAAAATGTTAGCACTTATGCCATGATGAGAGTGTATATGAATCTGCTTTCTGTCTGTTATGACACAGTTTTTGTACACTACTTTACTATCCTAATAAAAATATTGAACACGAAATTAATAACAATATTAATACAATGATTAAAATATGGACCTAATCAGAATAACTATAATATATGTTTAACAAGGTTCTGTGCTGGGACCAATCCTGTTTAATTTGTTCATAAACAACCTGGAGAATGGGGTAAACAGTTCAATCTCGGTATTTGCGGATTATACTAAGCTAAGCAGGGCAATAACTTCTCCGCAGGATGTGGAAATCTTGCAAAAAGATCTGAACAAATTAATGGGGTGGGCAACTACATGGCAAATGAGGTTCAATGTAGAAAAATGTAAAATAATGCATTTGGGTGGCAAAATTATGAATGCAATCTATACACTGGGGGGAGAACCTCTGGGGGAATGTAGGATGGAAAAGGACCTGGGGGGTCCTAGTAGATGATAGGCTCAGCAATGGCACGCAATGCCAAGCTTCTGCTAAAAAAGCAAACAGAATATTGGCATGCATTAAAAAGGGGATCAACTCCAGAGATAAAACAATAATTCTCCCACTCTACAAGACTCTGGTCCGGCCGCACCTGGAGTATGCTGTCCAGTTCTGGGCACCAGTCCTGCGGAAGGATGTACTGGAAATGAAGCGAGTACAAAGAAGGGCAACAAAGCTAATAAAGGGTCTGGAGGATATTAGTTATGAGGAAAGGTTGTGAGCACTGAACTTATTCTCTCTCTGGAGAAGAGACGCTTGAGAGGAGATATGATTTCAATATACAAATACCGTACTGGTGACCCTACAATAGGGATAAAACTTTTTTGCAGACAGGGAGTTTAACAAGACTCGTGACCACTCATTAAAATTAAAAGAAAAGAGGTTTAACCTTAAACTACGTAGAGGGCTCTTTACTGTAAGAGCAACAAGGATGTGGAATTCCCTTCCACAGGCGGTGGTCTCAGCTGGGGGCATCAATAGTTTCAAGAAACTATAAGATAAGCACCTGAACGACCGCAACATACAGGGATATACAATTTAATACTGACATATAATCACACACATAGGTTGGACTTGGTGGACTTGTGTCTTTTTTCAAACTCACCTACTATGTAACTATGTAACTTAACTATACACTATTCAATCCACTTGTCACTAAACCATCCCCCAGCCTCATGGACACCATACATTAGAAGGATAAACTCAAACACACCAATCCATTAGTGGTAGAATTAGTGGCAGATCCAAAGGAGACTATACTATCATATTGTACCATGTATGTACAGCCTAAGTGGTAGTCAAAGAATTGCATGACTATTCAAAACAACATTACAGTACATCTGAGAGTATTTCTTCAACTATAATTGCAGATATAATAGCAGATAAGACCTATATGTGCCTCTGCAGTTACTGCTGTACATCAAATTTCAGGATCCCCCTGATTTAATTAAAACCACTTAGGTTTGGCTTTTTATGTGAGCTACTGTTGTAACTGGGAAAATCCCCTTATATTCCAGTGAATAATTTGCTGCTTGAAGAAGAAATGTTGTGTTCCCAGCTTTAAATTGGTTGTAAATCTCAGACAGGAAATATTAACAAAGCATATCCCTCTAAAGTGTATACTCGTCTCAATCCACAGAACTATGTGTCATTTCTGTCTGCTGCTGCTACATTCTTCTGCTATTAGCATGACTCACTTCTGACAGGTTTTCCTGACACCAAGAGGTAAAAAGGTGACAGGGGAGGGATCTCCAGCTGGTTGACAGCCTTGGTGCTGTTCCTGTGTGTGGGTTGGGTTCCTTCCCTCCAATCAGCTCTCAGAGCTCTCCTCACTGAGCTCTGCAGAGTGTCTAATAAGCTCTCCGCCCCTACTTTCTGAAAGCTCATACAAGCTATAAAAATTATGCACTTTGAACAGCTGTAGAGCAGAGGGGCTGTATGGATAACTTATGTAGGAGGATTTGTTTCATCTCTGTGTATCATCTAGGGCTTGTCCCTTCACTAGGTATATGTAACGGTTTACAACCAATTTAAAGATGTTTGATTTAAATGTGAATGCATCATAACAATCGAATATGATACAACAGTTGATTAAGATGGCATATATATCCATTTTCAGTAGGCCTGCCACTAACATAAAATGGCAGAATCAAACAATATCACTAGTCAATCACTGTTGTATCGGATATTTAGCAATGTCCCTATACACCAGTGAATTGATAAGCTATATCTTCAGGAACATGGGTTGCACAAACAAAATGGTTATCGAGTGTATGGTGTTGGATGCACTTTAAAGAGCAATTGCAAGCAAGAAGTGAAATCAATCAGCAAGTCAATGCAATTGTACTAAAGTCAGAATGTCATCTTTGTTCAGCACATTGGTTCCTGGCTTCTGAAAATTTTAATCATAATGGTTGTTTTTGCCATTGGAATTTTCTGGCACTAGAAATTCCATCATTCAAATGTTTTCAGCACATGCAAATTTAAATCGCACATGCTACCACACCTGAAAAATTAAAGTGTATGTCTGGGAATTAAAGGAAAAACATATTTGGCCCATCTCGGCAATACTAGCACATTTCCCCATGTTTTGTCTCTTTAAAAATGTTGCAAGAGCAGGAAAATACCTGCTGATTAGAGGTGAGCTAACTTTTGGGAAAATGTCACATGATAGCAAGTCGCTGGCCCCACCCTGCGAAGGGGTGGGAATGCTGGTGACATCTTTGTTCTAACATGACCACATGGCCATATTTGGACAATGTCATTGGCATGTGGCACGTGCCAACTATGGCCAGCTGATTAGGTCGACGACCTGCTATCATGTGATAGTTTACTGTAAATCTGGGCCTAACACATTGAGATTTACTAAAGCTGGAGCAGCTCTTCTTAGAAACCAATCGGCTTCCAGATTTTATTGTCAAATTTTAATTGAACACGCTGAAGTTAGAAGCTGATTAGCTACCATGCACAGCTGCACCAGATTCTGAGTGCTCCAGTTTTAAAAAATCTCCCCTTAACGCTTTGCTACTGGTGGTCATGCCAGTAGTTCTGTGAATTCCCTGTAGTGAGCTGACAACCCTGCCTGTTCTAAACTACACCCCTCTTGTTTCCTCATCTCCATAACATAACGGGTGGGTGTTCTATAGTCCAGCAAGGGCAAGGCTTTACATCTCACCCAGACATACTCTTTATTATCACCTTGAAAAGTAACTAAACCAACCCTTAACCTTAAACTCAGAGGGTAACTCCCCTTTTAGGGAGAAAAAAAAATACATTTAATAAAAATATATAGCATATACAAGCCATGTTGTAATTTAATGTTATTAAAGATTACCTTTCTTTTGAATCTGCAGCTGCTGTAAATGACTGTAAAATTAAATGCAGTATGGCAACCTGGAGGAGTTCTGTACACTGTTGGTGTATAGAACGCCCCCAAAATTGTCATTTCCTGCTTGTGTGATTGGTTCATTGATTTTTACAGAAGTCTGCACTAAGATACAAGTCACGTTCTAGGCTTCCTCTGCAATAAAAATGTCAGTTTTAGTGAGATACTCCCAAAAGCAAAAATACTGAGAAAGGGATGCAGCCCCTACAGCTTTTCTCATAAGAACACTGAACGTGAACCAGGTAATTATAAGGAACTATACCCTCCCATTCAGAATGAGTCTAAAATCAGTCTGGTGAAACAAACGGCTATTTCTTCAGTGCAGCAAAGGTAGGAATCTGCTACAAAGTTAGTTAAAATCCCTGAAACCTACATTGATCACTCAGAGGGGATTGTTTTTCTTTTCCCTTTCTCAACAAATTGAGAAATTTCTTTAAACCCAAAAGCTAACCTCTATACATTATACTTTAACTGTGTATACATTAGCACAGCAATACATTTATTCCTAACAATGCCAGTGGTGAAAATGGTATCTCTAAAAATTAAATTTATTCACATAGCACTAAGCTATCTCTGTCTGAAAACCTGTGCCAAACTACAATAACTCACTCTTTATTTTTCTCTGATTTTTATATAAGGAAAGGAAGAAACAAGGACTCTACAGTGCTCAGGGCTAGGAAAGTCCGACCATCATGTTCACATGACTCAGCAGTTGATGTTCCCACAACACAAGATCATCATCAACAAAAACATTTTAAGCAGTAGGTGGCCACATGCACTGTACCTGAAAAAAAGTCTTGGGTAGGAGAATGTAAATCTCATATGCAATGCGTATATATATATATATATATATATATATATATATATATATATATATATATATATATATATATATATATATATATATATACAGTGGCTTGCGAAAGTATTCGACCCCCTTGAACTTTTCAACCTTTTGCCACATTTCAGGCTTCAAACATAAAGATATAAAATTTTTATTTTTTGTGAAGAATCACCAACAAGTGGGACACAATTGTGAAGTGGAACGAAATCTTTTGGATTGTTGAAACTTTTTTAACTAATAAAAAAAATGAAAAGTGGGGCGTGCAAAATTATTCGGCCCCCTTGTGTTAATACTTTGTAGAGCCACCTTTTGCTGCGATTACAGCTGCAAGTCGCTTGGGGTATGTCTCTATCAGTTTTGCACATCGAGAGACTGAAATTCTTGCCCATTCTTCCTTGCAAAACAGCTCGAGCTCAGTCAGGTTGGATGGAGAGCGTTTGTGAACAGCAGTTTTCAGTTCTTTCCACAGATTCTCGATTGGATTCAGGTCTGGACTTTGACTTGGCCATTCTAACACCTGGATACGTTTATTTGTGAACCATTCCTTTGTAGATTTTGCTGTATGTTTGGGATCATTGTCTTGTTGGAAGATAAATCTCCGTCCCAGTTTCAGGTCTTTTGCAGACTCCAACAGGTTTTCATTCAGAATGGTCCTGTATTTGGCTGCATCCATCTTCCCCTCAATTTTAACCATCTTCCCTGTCCCTGCTGAAGAAAATCAGGCCCAAACCATGATGCTGCCACCACCATGTTTCACGGTGGGGATGGTGTGTTGAGTGTGATGAGCTGTGTTGCTTTTACGCCAAACATATCGTTTTGCATTGTGGCCAAAAAGTTCGATTTTGGTTTCATCAGACCAGAGCACCTTCTTCCACATGTTTGGTGTGTCTCCCAGGTGGCTTGTGGCAAACTTTAGACGAGACTTTTTATGGATATCTTTGAGAAATGGCTTTCTTCTTGCCACTCTTCCATAAAGGCCAGATTTGTGCAGTGTACGACTGATTGTTGTCCTATGGACAGACTCTCCCACCTCAGCTGTAGTTCTCTGCAGTTCATCCAGAGTGATCATGGGCCTCTTGGCTGCATCTCTGTTCAGTCTTCTCCTTGTCTGAGCTGAAAGTTTAGAGGGACAGCCAGGTCTTGGCAGATTTGCAGTGGTCTGATACTCCTTCCATTTCAAAATGATCACTTGCACAGTGCTCCTTGGGATGTTTAAAGCTTGGGAAATCTTTTTGTATCCAAATCCGGCTTTAAACTTCACCACAACAGTATTATGGACCTGCCTGGTGTGTTCCTTGGTCTTCATGATGCTCTCTGCGCTTTCAACAGAACCCTGAGACTATCACAGAGCAGGTGCATTTATACAGAGACTTGATTACACACAGGTGGATTCTATTTATCACCATCAGTCATTTAGGACAACATTGGATCATTCAGAGATCCTCGCTGAACTTCTGGAGTGAGTTTTCTGCACTGAAAGTAAAGGGGCCGAATAATTTTGCACGCACCACTTTTCAGTTTTTTAATTGCTAAACAAGTTTAAAATATCCAATAGATTTCGTTCCACTTCACAATTGTGTCCCACTTGTTGGTGATTCTTCACAAAAAATTTAAATTTTATATCTTTATGTTTGAAGCCTGAAATGTGGCAAAAGGTTGAAAAGTTCAAGGGGGCCGAATACTTTCGCAAGCCACTGTATATATATATATATATATATATATATATATATATATATATATATATATATATATATATATATATATATATATATATTTTTTTTTTTTTTTTTTTTTTTTTTTTTTTTTTTTCTATAATGAACTTTAATTTATCAGTGAAAGTGTGGCTTCCCGACAGTATGCTAGTGTGACAGCAGATGTGACAGCTCCAGCTTTAAAGATAAATCTCAGTAAGGATTCATGATATGGAAACAGTCACTCTCCATTGCCAGTGATCTGCTCTGCATTAATACAGGTTTTAATTACCATGATTTATGCACGCTGGCAAATTCCCATCAGAATTTAAAAAAAAAACTTGTGTAAGAAGCAGTGAACCGGAATGACTACATACTGTAGACGCTGATCAAACCCAATGTGCTCAGCCGCTACATAACCTACTTTAACTATTCCTTTTCTAAGAATTATCTAGCTATGGAGCTAGATGCATACCTACATACATGCACACACACACAATTTCTCACACAGAAGGGTTGACTTATCAAGGCAAATAGGCTGTCCACTTTTCAAGGGAAGTTGCACTTTGCAATGGAATTTACCCCAATGTGGTGAAGTTTCACTAGCAAAGTATAACCAATCACATGCAAGAAAAACAAAACAAAAAAAAAAACTATTTTATTGCACATCATTGCATGATGGAAGTCAGCGGGGCTTCAGCATGTTCACTAAGCCTGGGGGCTAATTCACTTGCAAAGTGCAATTTCTCCTGCGAAGTGAACAGCTTATTTGCCCTTAGTAAATCATCACCATACTTTCTAACAAATATACATATCATAATAACAATACATATTACATAATAATACATATCATAAAGCGTTGTTTAGCTAATTAAGCATAGATGCAGGTCTTTAAAAAACCCACATACAAATGAAACACTTAATAACAAGCAGTACATAGTAGTCTCTCTAGTCTCTCTTTACATTTAATGGTGTTGTTTTGGCGCTCAGTACCTGACAACCTGACACCTTTGCAAATTTTGCAGCCAGCAGGAGTCACACATGAATTGCATCACAAGAAATGCTCTGGTTCCCTGGTTTCAACCAATCAGGTGTGACCTGCTAAGAAGGAGTGGTCACAAACAGCAGCAGAAATTCAAAACTCACTGGCATATTTTTTTTTTTACAGTTCGGTGCATGTGAATACCATATATTTACAAAGATGATTGTATGTTTCCCAAATATTATAATTTTGTTATTTAGGCTTTTAGTTACACATAAAGCTTAGTAGACTTCTTTTTTTTTTCTTTTTTTTTTTTTTTTTTTACAAACCATTACAAAAAGGATACTAATATATAAATGAACATGGCATTACCTACTCCACCCATTACATCCGCACATCTCGTGCAGAAACAGTGCAAAGAAAGCTCCATTGCATGAAGGCATCTAGAATTTTTGCAGAAGGCTGACCACTCACGAGCAAGAAATGAAATAGTTGCACATGTATAAAATATAGATAAAGCAAACGTTATGCTCCAGCACAAGGCATTACAGAAATCCCTGGGTCTCCAAAAGGGGTAGTCTATGTGGTTATTTTGGATCTTGTGTGTGATGCATCATGCCATTGTTGATAATTAGAATATTAAATATTCCTACCAATGTGACCTACACAACCATAATCTGTCAAAATACCCAACAGCAGGATAGCTCTTTTTTAAGAAATTTTATTTGGGGTTTTCTATAGTACAGAAATGCTAAAGGAAAATAACAAATCAAAAAGAAATAAAGAAAAAACAGACTTTGCTCAGCATAGCTCTTAGTGTGTTGAACTGTGAGGCAAATCAAACACCCATATGTTAAAAAAAAAACATTTAGAATTAAATATTAATTAGTTTGACTATCCCAGATTTAATTGTGCTTTACTAGTTCCAACGTCTAGTCATTACGTCGAAATTGAATTTAATAGCATAACACGGAAATTAAGCAGAAATACACTAATATTGGCTAGGACTATCAAGAACCTTAATGGCTTTCAACAGCTCTGACATTTTAAGCTGAAAGTTAGTAACTGATTAAAACTTTAAAAGAAAAAAATGATGTGATGTTGTTTCCCACTTAAAATGCAATCACTTGCATGTGATGCACTTACACATCTACAGGCGTGATGTTCTGTATCAACATCTATTTTAACATGTTAAAATACCGTGTTGTTAGTAGGGCTTCTGTTTGTAAATAGTATTTTTGGAATTAAAAATGCAAAATACTACATAGATACATAAATATATTAATTATTATTATATTAGTAATAATAATACTATTATAAATAATAATAATAATAATAATAATAATAATAATAATAATAATAATAATAATAATAATATAATTCATATTATTATTATTATTTTATTGTTATTATTATTATTTTTATTACTATTATTATTATTTTTAGGTAATAGTAGTAGCAGTAGTATTTGTATTATAAATACAATTATTCTATTTTCTATTAATATTATTTTTTTTATTATTATTATTATTATTATTATTATTATTATTATTATCTACATTGTTTAAAAACACTTTACCTAAAAAACTACAGCAATACTTTAAACTATAGCAATACAATAATATGTAATGAATTGCCAATACCAGGGCTCATAAAGCTTGCAATCTATATTTAGCCAATATAATAAATCAGGATCACTTAATGCAAATGGAAAGCTCTGATGTGATCATGAGAACCGTGCAGACTTTTCACCACCCCTCTAAATAAATAAATAAATGATCATGCTCAATTTTTGGATGCGGTTTCTGCCCTTTCGGAGTAATGGTTTGCACATCGTTGATACGTTTTGGTTTTTTTTTTTCAGCCAGTGATCTCTTCACTTTCCCATGTACACACAAGAGTAAAAAGCTTGATCTTTTCTTTACGCACACTGCACAATCGATGATTTTAAATTTGCTTCTCATGACTCCCCGCTGCCATATTAATGGAGCAAGGACAGCATAAGCCAGTACCTGGCTGAGTAAACACAAGCAGTTGGCGGTCCCTGCCTATCCCATCCCTGTACCATTCTGCTGAAATCACCACTATGCTAATAAAGAGACCATCCTGCTTGGCATGCATCTCCAAAGAGTAAGGATGTTGTTACAGTTCCGCAAACTGACCATTAAATGGCCACCGTATTTGTTTTCAGCACCATCCTGAGCTGAAATATTAATGTAGCTGCTTCCAACATCTCATTATGCTAGCAGGCAGCCCTTCTACTGAACACTAATTGGATTCAAAGCCCCTGCTCCCTATTTGGCTACCAGGCTTGCCTTACCAGAATAGCTTCATTTATATCTATAACTATTTTCTCAATTTATGATAATTTTTTTTTTTTTAATTAGTCTTTTTTTTTTTTTTTTGCACCCAAGAATCATGACTGTAGCCTGAATGCTCATTTTTTTCCCCCCGAAGAAACAAAGGATTCTTGTCCAAAATGTCAAGTCGTGCTTGAGGTATTATAGAAGGAGCGTGTCAAAGCTTTTTCGAACACATAGTTTAGGCAAGAAGGTGAACCAGCCACCAAAAAAAAAAAAAAAGTTCAAATATGGAACGCTAGCTCCCCCTGCTGGAAGAAAACAAGACAGCTCCAACCTTGGTGATAATAGCCCAATATTAACATGCACAACTTGATGTTTTGGTGACTTCATAATTACAACCCTTCGCTCGCAAAAGAAAAAAAATAAAAAAAAACAGAACATTACGAAACAATTTTAGAAATGGATTTATACCGGCTGTCATCAAATTCATTCAAGGTGAACTTGAAGGCTAAAATGTAAGCGAAGAAGTATGGCAACAGACAGTGTGATTATAAAAGTCACCCAAGAGACACTTAGTAGAAAAAATAAATAAAAAGAAGACCTTGATCGCACAAACAAATAGGGAACGCAGCGGTCGTTGCGATCAAGTACGTACATTAAAAAAAAAAAAAAAAAGATCAGATGTCGTCCTAATTTATTCCAGCAGGAAAAATCGAATTTTGGACCTGTTTAATCTCAGTTCATATCTTTGTCAGAACCAACAAAACATTACTAATAAAGAATGCAATGCCTAGAAGATCCCTAGACATAGTGTGACTTCCATGATCCCCCCTCCATACATGCAGATGGATAAGTGGGTGATCAGGGTGAAGGATGACAACTACTTGAGAGTTGATGAATGCTAGTGGATTCCTACCTTGCCCGCTGGTGACAAGTAATCCAAGCAGGTAGAAATGAGGGAGTTTCATGTTCAGGAGGTGAAGCTGCTGGACAGTTCCTGGAGTTGGTTATTTCTTTTTTTTTTTCTTTTGTTGTGTTTTCCTGCTGGATACAAAATGTATCGCCTTGTGTAGCATGCACAACGATCAGGGTGTAGAGGAGGGAGCACTGTGCACACACAACACACAACACACAGCCCTGCCTCTATACAGAGCTTCGCACACACACAGCCCGCAGCAACCAGTTCCTAAGCAAAGTGATGAGCAGCGATCTGACTGCAGCTCTATATCAGCCACAAGGCGGCCAAGGTGTTCATCCGCAAAACAAGCACGTCACCCTCTCCTGGCTCAGGGATTCGTCCGCCGCCGCTTCAATACACTTCTACAGGCAGCCGAGTGGGGCTATGTGAGAAGAAGTGTGCGCTCCTGGGTGCGCGGCTCACGGCTACTGATCGCATCGGCAAAGGCAGCAGCAACAGTAGTGAGGAGGGGCGGGGAGAGCTGTCACTAAACCACTCCCCCCCCTCCCCGAATTTATCAGTGCTGGAAGCTATACACATCTTCTCTTCATCATAGAAACAGTGCATGGTCATCTGTCCCTCTGGATTCCCCATATACTGTCTCATTAAATGTCTCTGTTTATTTTATGTAAAGTAGTATTAAAACTTCATAACGATTTTTTGATGTTTTTGTGTATATTATATTTTATAATATTTTTTTTAAAAATGTTATGTTATATATATATATGGTAAATGTTATATTGTATATTATATGTTTTATAATATTTTATAAAAATGGTCATGGATGGTCATCTGTCCCTCTGGATTCCCCATTACAATCTTATTTAATGTTTCTCTTTATTCTTTATTTTATTTAAAGCGGTTGTATACCCGCTGTTTTTTTTTTTTTTTTTCCTACAACTGTAAGGGAAAAGGCATAATGAGCTAGTATGCACCTCATACTAGCTCATTATGAGATACTTACCTTAGAACGAGGCGCCGGCATCTCACCCTGTCCACGCCGAGGGAGCTGACATTTCCCCTCGGCGTGTCTTCCGGGTATCGCGGCTTCGGCACTGTGAGTGGCCGGAGCCGCGATGTCGTCACGCGGGAGACCTCTGTCCGGCAAGCTCCAGAGTTTGCCGGTGTCTTGTCGAATACAGTCCCCTATCATATAGTGTCCGCCCTGTACTGCGCAGGCGCAGTATGGAGGACAAATGAGGCGCCGAAAGTCTCCGAAGTTTAACAGCTGATCATCAGCTGTACACGGCGCCTGCGCTTTTATTCTCACCCTATGTCCAGGTTCATTCCCTACTATCCAAGTGGACATAGATTTAGAATAAATAATTGCCGAGCGCAGCGAGGCCATGCCCGAAGCGTGGCGAGCGAAGCGTGGCGAGCGAAGCGAGCCCGCGAGGGGCACTCTTACAAAGCCATCGCCCAAGCGCCGTGTACAGCTGATGGTCAGCTGATCAACTTCGGACACTTTCGGCATCTCCTTCTGCTCCGTACTGCGCAAGCGCTGCGCCTGTGCAGTACGGGGCGGACACTATGCGATAGGAGGACAGTTCTAGTCAGAACACCGGGCTGTCAGCCGAGAATCCCCTGTGCGCATGCGCCGCTGCAGTCAGCGGCTCCTTGCGAGGGGAATATCTCCTAAACCGTACAGGTTTAGGAGATATTTTTTTTTTTACCTACAGGTAAGCCTTATTATAGGCTTACCTGTAGGTAAAAGTTAAAAAAAAAAGGTATACAACCACTTTAAAGTGGTATTAAACCATCAGAGGGATTTTTTTTGTTGGTTTTGTGTATATTTTATTTTTATAATATTTTATAAAAATGCTATATTGTATATATTGTAAATGTTATATTGTATGTTGAATTTTTTAAAATATTTTATACAAATGTTATATTGGATATATTGTAAATGTTATATTGTATATTATATTTTTATAATATTTATAAACATGTTAGATTGTATATTTTGTAAATGTTATATTGTATATTATATTTTTAATAATATTTTATAAAAATCTTATATTGGATATATTGTAAATGTTATATTGTATATTATATTTTTTATAATATTTTTTAAAAATCTTATATTGGACATATTGTAAATGTTATATTGTATATTATATTTTTTATAATATTTTATAAAAATGTTATATTAGATATATTGTAAATAATATATTGTATATTATATAATTTATAATATTTTATAAAAATGTTATATTGGATATATTGTAAATAATATATTGTATATTATATATTTTTTATAATATTTTATAAAAATGTTATATTGTATATTATATTTTTTGAACATTAAGCCCAGGTTCACACTACTGCCATCACAGACATCGCATGTGATTCGCACCCGCACCTGCAGTACCGATCACATGCGATGTCTGTGAGATGCGAGTTCAGCCATGCAGTTGTATGGCTGAACTTGCATTAGATTCACACAGAAAGAAGTGCAGGGACTTGTTTTTCCCCGAACTAGAATCAGATCGCCTGTGCGTTCTCACCTATGCGATCCGATTCCTGTGCAAATTCACACTGCAATCTGTGAACCGATCTGGGGGCGTCATTAACAATGTAATGACACCCGCAGCGGTTCGCAGAAGGCAGTGTTGAACTTCGTGCCGGAGAGGAGCGATGCGGGAACCAGCGCTGTAATCATGCTGTTTCCCACATCGTATCAGTGTGAACCTAGGCTCAGGGTTGGTTCACACCATAAAAACACACTCCAGATCAGTTCTGGACACCTTTCTGTATGCACATTTTTGCAGTGCAATTTTGGTGCATTTTTTATTCATTTCGGGATGCATTCCAGGTGCTTTTTTTCTTCTCTTTTCCTGTTTTTTCCCCCACTATACTAGGGTCCAGTGCGTTTTTGATGCATTCCAGAGCATTTCAGTGCATTTTTGATGCATTACCAGTATAGTCCACTGCAGGAAAAATGCAACATGTTTGGGTCAGTTCACACCACATGAAATCCAGTGTGCTTTTCTCTGCATCAAAAACGCATGGAAAGTAGGGTATATGGTTTACAATGGCATAGTTCACACCAGTGCTTGCAGTTCCATTGTGTTCCAGTTCCAGAAAAAAAATAGAACATGCTGCATTTTCCCTGCACTGGACTGTACTGGAACGCTGTAAAACGCTTCAAAAATGCACTGGAACACACTGGAACACACCTAAATGCAGCAAAAATGCACTGAAACACACTAAGAAAAAAGAGGGGGGGAAGCACTAGACTGCATCAAAAACGCACTTGAACGCATCAAAAACGCGCCAAAAACACACATGCAGAAAAGCACATGGAACGCACCCGGACTGCATTCTATGGTGTGAATAATGGTCCAGCTATGTGCCATGTACCCCCTAGAAGCTGGAAATCACCAAAGTAGAGTGCTACTACACTGTTTGCCCCTGGCTTACAGGTCCAGGCATGAGCGCCATTCAGGGAAACCTTTGCATTTTCTCAATGAATTCAAAGCACTCTCTGATTGAGCAAGATGGGGAAGCGGAGCAGTGATGTCACAATCGGTTTTATCCTTTTGCTCTGAACATAGATCTTTGTTTCAAGCATGTTGAACTCACCCACTGTTGACTAGAGATGAGACAAATGTACCTGGGTTTGATTTTAGGTGGGTTTGGCAAAGATGACAAAAGCTCCGGGGCTGAATCTGAACCCTGTTGAAGTCAATGAGAGCCAAATGTTAAAAACATTGCTGCCCATTTTCTAGGATAATAGGCAAGCGATTGTTAAACAAATGGCAGGGGTGGCTGGCCACTGCTGGGAACATGTACCAAAAAAAAAAAAAGTTTACATTCCCTTTGGGGGTGGCAGAGATGTTAACAATGCTTGTAAATTATTAAAAATGCAAAATTTGTTTCAATACCATGCCTGGGGGATATTTAGAACCAGCCTGTGAAGTGGCACATCTGTGCAATGAGTAAAACCTACAGTATAGACATTTACACAAAAAAAAATTCTGTTTGTATCACTGGGAAATGGCAGTTCCTGGTTGCTTACTTCTGTCTGTCAATAAAGCAGCAAAGGATTCCATTCACCAGTACCAGACCCTTATCATGGGGGGGGGGGGGCCGTTAAGCCTTAGGATGGAGGGACTGTGAAGCTTTAGGATGGGAAGGTCTGTTCATACCGAGGATGGGGGGTAGACTGTGCAAACTGAGGATGGGGGGGCTGTGAAGCCTGGGGATGGGGGAGATTGTAAAGCCTGAGGGCTGTGAAGCCTGAGGATGGGAGGAGACTATGAAGACTGAGGGCTGTGAAGCCTGAGAATGGGGGAGACTGTGAAGACTGAGGGCTGTGAAGCCTGAGGATGGGGGGAGACTGTGAAGACTGAGGGCTGTGAAGCCTGAGTATGGGAAGGTCTGTTCATACCGAGGATGGGGGGTAGACTGTGCAAACTGAGGATGGGGGGGCTGTGAAGCCTGAGGATGGGGGAGATTGTAAAGCCTGAGGGCTGTGAAGCCTGAGGATGGGAGGGGACTATGAAGACTGAGGACTGTGAAGCCTGAGAATGGGGGAGACTTTGAAGACTGAGGGCAGTGAAGCCTGAGAATGGGGGAGACTGTGAAGACTGAGGGCTGTGAAGCCTGAGGATGGGGGGAGACTGTGAAGACTGAGGGCTGTTAAGCCTGAGGATGGGGGGAGATTGTGAAGACTGAGGGATGTGAAGCCTGAGGATGGGGGGAGATTGTGAAGACTGAGGGCTGTGAAGCCTGAGGATGGGGGGAGACTGTGAAGACTAAGGGCTGTGAAGCCTGAGGATGGGGGGAGATTGTGAAGACTGAGGGCTGTGAAGCCTGAGGATGGAGGGAGATTGTGAAGACTGAGGGCTGTGAAGCTTGAGGATGGGAAGGTCTGTTCATACCGAGGATGGGGGGTAGACTGTGCAAACTGAGGATGGGGGGGATGTGAAGCCTGAGGATGGAGGAGACTGTGAAGACTGAGGGCAGTGAAGCCTGAGGATGGGGGGACTGTGAAGCTTAAGGATTGGGGAAGTACTGTGAAGCCTGAGAATGGTGGGGGGGACTGTGCCAACTGAGGATGCACTATATACACTATATTGTACATTACAGACTTCTCATCAAAGAGTTTGTTGTCTCAGCATTTTCTGGTAGGTAAGCAGTCCCTGACTATTCTGGTGAAGTTCTTCTATAAGATAGGCTCAGCTCAGATAAAATGTTAACTCTCTGAATGTTTTAGTTCACACAAAATTATGTGTAATGGAAAAGTTTTATTTTTTAATTATAATGCATAGGTTTATACATGTCTGTGAGACACTTGCTTGTGGCGCAGCAATGTAAGCATATTTTATGGATACAAGAAGGCTTTTGTTTTAGTCAACCACACCCCTTTAATCCCCTCCCACTGTTAACACAATTTGGCCAAACCCACTGTCCGCCACGGCACGCTACATGCGCCACATTACTACGCCCAAGGCCCCAGGTCTTTTACAATCCTAGCAGCACCCCAGCCACAATGAAAACCAAGCCCACTCTTTGCCACACTACACTAAGCATGCTTCAATTTTTTTAATCAAGCAATGGGGGCTGGCTTATGATCTTGCACACAGGCCCACTGGAGCATGGGGCAATGGAAGATAGTGGCCTGGTCTGATTAATTCAAGAATGGTTTGAGGAACACAATGAGTCTGAGGTGTTGACTTGGCCTCCAAATTCTCCACATCTCAACCCAATTGAGCATCAGTGGGATGTGCTAGAGATAAAAGCCCGATCCATGGAGGCCCCACCTCTCATCTTATAGAACTGCTACTGACTTGGTACTACATCATACCTTCAGAGGTCTAGAGGAGAGCTATGGTTGGTGATCGTAATGTTATGGTGCCCATTGTATGCACTTTTGGTTGTGGACACAGATCAGCATGGGCACCCTGACCAGTCTACCACTTGGCAGTCCCATACACCAAAAACTGTGATGCACTGTGTGTTCTGACTCCTTTCTATCGGAAGTAACATTAACTGCTTCAGGAATCTGAGCTACAGTAGCTCTTCTATTGGACTACATGGGCCAAACTTGGCTCCCTTTGTGAATCAATGAGCTTTGACCACCCTGTGGCCGGTTTACAGAATTTCCTTCCTTGGACCACTTCGGTAGGTCCTGACCACTGCAGACCAGGAAAATCACACAAGAGCTGCAGTTTTGGAGTTGCTCTGACCCAGCCACCTAGCCATTACAATTTGGCCCGTGTCAAGGTCACTCAAATCCTTACACTTGCCCATTTTTTCTGTTTTCAGCACATTAACTTCAGGGAAAACATGTTCACTTACTGCCTAATTACTGTCATTGTAGCAAGATATTCAAAGTTATTCACATTACCTGTCAGTGGTCATAATGTTAAAGCTGACAGGTCTCACCCCCTTTTCTTTTTTTCTATATATTTCTTCCTTCTTTCTTTCTCCATCTCTCCCTCCACTTCTCTCTTTCTTACTCTTTTCTCTCTTTTTTAGCTCTCTCCATGTATTACCCTCTATGCATTCAATTTAATAGAGGAGCAGGACCCATATATATATCCAACCAGATTCAAGCTTTTCTTATTCATAAATCTTCTTGAAACTAATTTGAAATGAACACACACTACAACGGAAATAATGGATTTTATAAATTGCTCTCTGTCTGCCTGTTATGTCTAGTCAGTCCATGACAATATAGGGGTTATTTCCTGGAGTCAACTGTAGTAGTATTTCATTTAAATGTGCAGGTATACTCAGATGAGCTAGGGAAAGGGAAATTTTCTTGCAGCTGATTGGACAATTAAAGCTGGTTCAGGTTTATTTTAGGAAACAGCATTGTTATTGCGCAATAAGTACATCTCCTGTCATTCTTTCTCTCTAGTAATATTTCTGTTCTACCATCTGTTTTACAGCTATCTGTCTCAATATGGGAGGCTCAGAACAACCAATCAGAATTCTTGCTTATGTATTGCATATAATAAAAGGGAAAAATTGATTGGATGCCATGTGCAAAATATTTACTTGTGCTCTCATTTTCTTTTCTCAATGGTTAATAAATCAACTAAATAAAAAAATAAAAATAAATACTAAACTTCCCCCTAGTGCCTCAAATTAAATAAAGTGACAACACCACTCAATAATCATGCCAGCTGCACTCTATAACATAAAATACCAAACCGCTCCAATCCAGAGTCTGCTCTAGATTCCAGCATTTCTTGCCACAGCAAACTCCTTACTGCTATATGCTGAAGGCAGTCCATGGCCTATGGACAGGCAACGCAGACTTCAGACTTGACAAAGGAGGCCACACCTCCGAAACGTGTCTTTTTGGCAACCATGATGCATGTTTCCTCCTGTTTTCCTGCTTCCGGGTATTGCGGAGGTTCGTAACAGTGTGTGGCGCAGGCTGGACCAGGCGCATGCGAATTAGGCTGCTTCTGGGGCACTTCAGTTGTCAGTGAGGCTCACTTACAGAGGACACGGTGGAGAAATGGCTTTTATGATACATGCTTCACCCTTTATGGTATCTTGTGAGTGCATTAAGTTCTGTCTACTTTTCTTTGTGGTAATTGTCAGGAAAGAGGCAAGTACCAGTCTCACCAATATCGCTGCCTTCCTTCACACATGCGCGGTAGAGCGGCACTCCGGTGCATCCCTGGGCACAATACAGCGAAACGGCTAATGCGCGTGCGCAATTTGGCTAAACGGATAATGTTTGTGTGCAATTCAGCGAAATGGCTAATGCGTGTGTGCGATTCAGCGTAACGGCAAACGCGCGTACGCAATAGCGCGCACAACATGAGCCTCCCACTGGCCTATAAAAGCCACTCTGTGCCATGACCAGATTGCTGGTTTGTCTTTCAGCTCCCCGTGTGTTTCCTGCTTTGTATCCTGATTCTTGATTACCTGTTGTGACCCGGATTGACCTTGACCTGCTCTGATCTCTACCTGCATCTGACCCTTGGCTTGCCTCTCGGACTTCTCCACTTGCTTACTGTGTTTGACCCTCGGCCTGTCTACGGATATTGCTTCCTGTCTCCAATGATTGACCCTCAGCCTGCTCCTGGACTTTGCTATTGTCTTCAGTGCTCGACCCCTGGCTTGCTCACAGACTTTGCTTCCAGTCACCTGTGTTTGACCCTCGGCCTGCCTACGGACTTTTGCTATCAATCTTCAGTACTAGTCATCAGTCTGCTCACAGACCTACTAACAGTCCTTGCACTAGACTGTTTTTGCCTATCTAGAGACTCTTACTAGTCAACGGTGTTTGACCCCCGGCTTGTTGTTGGATCAGCTGTTCATCCTCCTTCCTGAGCTTCAGCATCTTCCAGTCCTGCACAGCTCTCTCCCTGCCGGTGACCTTCACGCAAGACCTGCCCAGCCTGCTGGTGACTCGTGTCTCTTTGTGCCCTTCACCCCCTGTACCATCTCCAGGAGTGGAGTGTGCTTAGTCGCAAGAGGTTACTGCTCTCAGCATCTCGGCCTCGGTGAGTACCCTTGTCTGACAGTAATGCAGACTTCGGATCCAGAGGTTTCCATCAAGCAAGCTGATATGCAGGTATTCTGAAGAGTATGATGACCAGGACTCTGATGTTACACCGCACCTGAGAACACCTTAGTATTGGTCAGATCAGGGTCCTAAAATTGGAAGTTTTTCTTCTTGATTTAGCCATCTTAGAGGAACAGGAGGAGGACTACACAGTCTAATCCCAATGTAAAATACAGATGAATGTCCTTTATCGGATAACCCATTGTTTTACATCTTCAAGCCATGTTGGACCTTCTACAACTTGGGGTCTGTCTTTTTAGTAAGAGGCTGGATGTACACAGGTGGTGGGCTCACTGATCACAATTGGCTGTTGTCACATTTGATGGATATGATGGACACTATTTAGACACTATTTAGTGAGCACTGTGGATTGGATTCAAATAACAAGATTTTATTTGTGGACTTTAATTTGTTTTACCACACTGGACTTGGACTTCCAACTGAATTTATGCAATTTTAAAAATTTTATGCACACAATGTATGTTTGTTTATGTTTAACTCACACAGCGCAACTATGTTTGTAGATGGTAATAAATTGGATGATGTATTTGATTGATTTTCTAAAGGAGTAATTTCCAGTCTAGGTTGGGTGTCCACCCAATTGTGCACAGGGAAACTGAAAAAAAAAACTGAAAAAAAAACTAAAAACATAGGAACTCCACTTGATTGGATAGTGAAGCAGATTATTACTTCACTGACTCATTTAGTCAATTTTTCTCTCACTGTCAGACTCCCCAATTGTTTTGCTCACAAGCTGATTTAGAGCCCACTCACACTGCCTGCATGCTAAATGCTTCATTTTATTGAGTGGGCAGCTGTCTGTTTTGGGCAGCAGTTAGGTGCATTACAGTTCTCTCTCTCTTTTTTTTTCTTAAAGTGATTGTAAGGATTTTTTTTTTAAAATAACAAACATGGCATACTTACCTTCACTGTGCAGCTTGTTTTGCACAGAGTGGCCCTGAACCTTGTCTTCTGGGGTCCCCCGGTGGCTCTCACGGTTCCTCCCCACATCAGATAACCACCTAGGAGAAACGCTCTTCTGCTCCCGAGTCCAGCATGTGCGTCCATAGACACAAATGGGTGGAGCTAAGGACGTGTGACGTGGGACGCTGATCAGGGACACGATGGCCATTTTGTTGGTTGGAAACGCTGGTCGTTTCCATATGCCCGGTGATATTTTTAAACATGTAAGTGCACCAGCCTTTCTTATTTAATAAATGTGTTATCTGGATGCCTGCGCAATGAGCATTTTCATTTCTTACATATTGACTGTGGATGCTGGAGCTTATTGAAGTTCTAATGATTTGAAGCGGTTCTTGGGTTCTTTTGACCACTGGGAGAGGATTAGTCTAAAGTTTTGATGGAGTGGATTGATCGGCGCAGAGGGTCTGTTGGGGCCATTAATCAATACATTTTTTGTGTGTACCCGATTTGGGTGCTGGTGGTGGCTATTCTATCCATTTACATCCGGATCTAGATGAAGACCTCTGATTTGATCGCCTTCTCAGTTTTTTTTATCAATGGACTTTATTGTTTATATATTTTAAGCGCTACACCTGTCTATTCTACATAGACACGAATGCCGGACTCGGCCCTGCCCCCCGGGTGCTCGCATCATTGGATTTGATTGACAGCAGTGGGAGCCAATGGCTGCGCTGCTATCAATCTATCCAGTCAAGAGCCAGGACTCCTTAGAGAGAGGGAGAGCGCAAATTTGCCGACAGAAATATGGGGCTCAGGTAAGTAAAACAGGGGGGGCTGGGGGGCCGGTCACTGCCGGTTGTTTTTTCACTTTATCGCATCCTTAATGTATAGGATGCATTAAGGTGAAAAAAAACACGAGGGTGTACAGCCCCTTTAACTTTACTTGACGTGCGCAAAGTGATACTTCGTTCATGTCGCTGCACATGCGGTGCCTACCTGTGCACTGTGAACACCAGTCACTGCACTGCATGTGTGGACAAGCCCTTACTAAAGGAGTCATTTTCATCAGGGCCCATTCACACTGGCATTTTATCACAGCGCACAGGTAGGTACCGCATGTGATCACACAATTGTTTTCTATTTGTCCCGGTCAAACTGCAATGCAGATTGTAGGTGTTGTGCAGTGAGCCGTGATAAACTGCAGATATGTATTTTATGGCAGCTCACGGTTAGGCACCACACGTCATTATACAGCGATGCCATGCACCGCACTGCTGGGCGGTGGTATGAATGAAGTGTCATTTTGTTCACTTCACTACAAATTAAGTTGACGAAAAAAGAAAGAAAAAAGGGAACTGTGTGATGCACTGAAGCGCGCATCATATCGCCCCATACTGCGCCTCACTGCAGCCCAAAACTGACAGCCATTTATCATCCAAGCATTGTGAATGGGCCTTTAGAAATTAATCTGTGTTTCCATTCAGAAAAATGAGGCATTGTTATTTTTAATGGCAAAGAAAAAAGAAGAAAAGCTCCTCTAAATGCAGACAGATAGGTAGATTTATTTTATGGGTGATGAGGCCAGTATACTGTGAACAGCCGTGTGCATTAAAGTCTATTAGCATGCAGCAGCCGCACAGACACAGCCCCTAATGTGACAGGCGTACAGGTACAGGTTAGTGGCTCTGAACGCAGACAGTGGGGTTGATTTACTAAAACTGGAGAGTGCAAAATCTGGTGCAGCTGTGCACGGTAGCCAATCAGCTTCTAACTTCAATTTGTTCAATTAAGCTTTGACATAAAAACCTGGAAACTGATTGGTTTATATGCAGAGCTGCACCAGATTTTGCATGCTCCAGTTTTAGTAAATCAATTCCAGTGTGTGGCAGATGGGCCTCAGCACCTGTGTGAGTGAGGCCTTTCTGTCCATCTAGTCCTGTGATTTTCACAGCCCCATATCAAAGCACAGCAAGGAGGATTACCCATACAGATAACACTGTTGTTTCTCAGTAACATGCCTAGGTTAATTGCCACTTGAAGCAACCATATTTGCTTCCCAACCCCTGAAATATTCAATAGCTCACTGCTATACTATGTACTATGGATGCTTCAGATGCCTCCCCATTTTTTCTGCCCATCTTTGCTAAGATACTGGCACAGCAACCTAGCAACCAATGAAGCTGTTCATCATTGGTTGCTAGGACACTGGCAGGTGGGCTACACAGCATTATTGGATGCTCCTGTAGGATGCAGGCAGCTGGGCTGTACAGTATGAGAGGTTGATGAAGTAGATGGCTTCCTGTGCCATAGCAATAAATGATGCTGTGTGGATCAGCTGACAGAGCTTTATCAACCAGCTCAGTAATGCTGTCTTGTGTATACATGGAAATGTAACAGTGAGGACAACGTGTCAACTCATCGAGTGCCTCCTGGGGGACCTGCTTTACTTTGCCTTGTTGGCAGCTAGCTTCTGATGTCTCCCTTCCACCTCCAACCTTCAGACTAAATAGTGAAGCAGTAGAATGACAAGGCCATACCTCGGTTCTCTCTGCTCTCTCATTCTTTAGTATGTTCCCTTCCCTCATTAGAGGCTAGTATCAAATCCTATTTAGGAACTTACCTTTGTTATATAAAAAAAACAAAAACAAACATGTAATGATTTATTAAAGCTGAACTCTAGGTATGGCTTTTTTTTACATGGTTACGTTGGTCCATCTTGAACCAATGTTAAATATACATATTCCATACATGGCCAATTTCTACGGAATTTAAGAATCAGTCTAGTAGCTGCTTCTACTACAATGATCCTCACTGTCTTTTGAATCCCATCCTAAGCAGCTTCCATGCTGCCTACTAACTACAGGTGTCATTCACATATGCATTTTTCACACGCAAAGCATTCTCTGATTGGATGAGGTAGAGATCTTGACATCACTGCAATGCCTCTCTAGCACATTCAATCAGAGAATGCCTGTAGGTTTCTTTTACAATGATTGGCCCTATCCTCAGGGATCAACTGGGTATATGTATAGTTACATAGGTCCAACCTGGACTAATGTAATTGTGAAAAAAAAAAAAAGTCCACTCTAATGAACTTATAGTTGCATTAAAGTGGTTGTAAAGGCTCAAGGTTTCTTTACCTCCTCCATGCAGCAGCTCCCCAAGCTCCCCCAATACTTACCAGAGCCTGATCTTTTTTCAGCCATGTGCACGAGAGCATCGACTCTCCTGGGACTCTCCTTGCCATTGGCTCCCGCTGCTGTCAATCACAGCCAGTGGGCCAATGAGAAGAGAGAGAGGGGCGGGCCAAGCCTTGGCTCCATGTCTGAATAGACACGCAGAGCTGCAGCTCCTGAACGAGCCTACTTGGGTGCCTCCATTGCAAGCTGCTTGCTCTGGGGGCTCTCGGCAGGAGGGAGGGGCCAAGAGCACCGGCAAGGAACCTGAGAAGAGGAGGATCGGGGCTGCCCTGTGCAAAACCACTGCACAGAGCAAGTAAGTATAACATGTTTGTTATTATTATTTTTGTTTAAAGATAGCCTTTAATATCACTTTAATATGTGTATTTTATATCTTCCTGTGGTTCAGCTTTAAGTACAGATGAATACTGTTACTGGAAGATTTCTAAAGCACTATGCACCATAAACAACTGTTGCATTTTTCTTTTCTTTTTGAAAACACAGTTCCAACATTTTTTGTCATTTTTTTTTGCATCTCAGTGCTGCTAATCTTCTCTGGCCTCGACCCCTTTTAGTCTCCTATAGAAGTACATGTGAGAGGATGACAACACAAGAGAGCAAATGGAAGACAAGGACAAAGCGTTATTTCTTTAACTGCTGAGTGAAATAATCACCCACAGATGATGTATTCCACACTCTTGATATATATCCTCTTCTCTGAGCATCTTTGTGTTTGTTAATAGAAACGTGACGTTGTTAGCGGTAATGCACTATTAGTGTGTTTTCTCATGTCTCTACATAGTCATAACATTTGCTGATTACCGATTAGAAATATATGGAGATAGGAGTCCAGTCATTACTCTGAAAATTGATTTATTGAGAATAATATTTGACACCTTTATGATCAAAGGTTCTATAAATCTGGTGAGTGTTTTTCCTGGAAGGTGGCTAGAATAACATTGAGAGGCATTGAGAGAACAACTAATTGTATGAGAGGTTCATTGTTGCAGATGTGTGATATATATTGCCTGTGGTTGATTATTTTCACTTAAAGCTAAAGCTGGAGATAAGCAAATATTGTCAAAATACAAGAGGAATATGTGTTTTTACGTGAATCTTAGTGTGCTTTGTGTATTTCTTCCAGATAGGTCAAACGTTGTCTTGTTCAGGAGCTTCCTGTAATAAAGACCGATATTTACTGCTCTATCTCATGGTGCAGGGTGACTGGCCTTGTCTCTGCCCCCTCCTTTAGCCTGTAAGTGGATGGACCAGCTGGGCCCATCCTACAGCTCTGCCTACTGCACATGATATATACAGCACAGTGATGATCTCACTGCCACTTTTACACAAAAAATGTGCACACACATCTGTCACTAATGTTGTTTATTTGAACTGATTTTCTGCACATGACGAGTGCTGTCTTTTCTGTGGTGTTCCTGTGAAACTTGCTATCTGCAACTCTTTATCTGACTATCTGTCATCAACCCAACCTACCCTGACTACTCCTGATATCCGCCTGAACCAACCCTGGCTTGCAATGCAGTTGGACTATAGTTCTACCTGCTCTTTCTGTTCCTGATCTGATTATACATTACTGACTCTGGCCTGACCTCCGACTTGGCTTAATCCAATGTGATTATTCGTCAGTTAAGGGCCCAGCTTGCCTGACTTCACTAACCATCTGCCTGCTACCCAGACAGTCTCTGCTAATCATCTGCTCTGATGCCCAGCCTGTCTCTGCTGATCATCTGCCTGCTGCCTGGCCAGTCTCTACTCATAATCTTCCTTCTGACCAACCAGTCACTGCTGATCATCTGCCCCCTAGCACTCCCGGTTTTTTCCGATCATCTGCCTGCTGCCTGGTCAGTCTCTGCTGATCATCTTCCTGCTGCCCAGCCAATCTCTGCTGATCATCTGCCCCTGGCCCTCCGAGTCTCTGCTGATCATCTGTCTGTTGACTAGCTAGTCTCTGCTGATCATCTGCTTGCTGCCCAGCCAGTCTCTGCTGATCATCTTCCTGCTGCCCAGCCAGTCTCTGCTGATCATCTGCTTGCTGCCCAGCCAGTCTCTGCTTATCACTTTTGGTTATCTTTTCCCAGCCAGTCTCTGATCATCTGTCTGCTGCCCAGCCAGTCTCTGCTGATCTTCTTCCTGCTGCCCAGCCAGTCTCTGCTGATCATCTGCTTGCTGCCCAGCCAGTCTCTGCTGATTGTCTGCCTGCTGCCCTGCCAATATCTGCTAACATTCACTTGACTACCCATACCAGCTGCTGACAAGAACTATGAGGCACTTGTGCCACTCTGTGCCCTTGCACCACCTGTTCACTTTACCAGGGGCCCAGAGGTGTTATTACAGCATAAGAGAATTGTGTTGATGTATTTATGTTTTGTAGGGATTGTATAATATATATTTTCACAGTAGACTATTAAACCTTTATTTAGGTTTTTCTGATAACACCATAAGGGAATATTCTTTATTCAGGGAAAATACATCGCCACACTATAATAGGAAGTGACTGAACAGGAGGTTTAGGAGTGTGTCTATGGGAATGTGTGACCATTCTTCCAGAAGTGCATTTGTGAGGACAGGAACTGATGTTGGACAAGAAGGCCTGGTTCGCAGTCTCCACTCTAAGTCATCCCAAAGGTGTTCTATCAGGTTGAGGTCAGTACTTTGTGCAGGCCAGTTAAGTTCCTCCACCCAGAACACACTCACCCATGTTTTTATGGACCTTGTTTGTGCACTGGTGTGCAGTCTTGTTGGAACAGGAAGGGGCCATCCCGAAACGGTTCCCATGAACTTGGGAGCATGAAATTGTCAAAAATGTCTTGATATGCTGACACCTTAAGAGTTCCCTTCACTGGAACTAAGGGGCCAAGCCCAACCCCTGAAAAACAACCCCACCCCATAATCCCCCCCACCAAATGATTTAGAGGGGTGGCCCAATACTTTTGGCAATATAGCATGGATGAGCAAGTTTGGGGTGGAGGAACATGAGTTGCCTGCACAGAGTCCTAACCTCAACCAGATAGAACACCTTTGGGATGACTTAAAGCGGAGACTGCAGGCCGAGCCTTCTCGTCCAACATCAGCGCCTGACCTCACAAATGCGCTTTTGAAGAAATGGTCAAACATTCCCATAGACACGCTCTTAAACCTTGTGGACAGCCTTCCCTGAAGAGTTGAAGCCAATATGGAACCCTACGGTCTAAGACTGGGATGTCAGTAAAATTCATGTGCATGTAAAGGCAGGTGTCCCAATACTTTTGGCAATATAGTATGTATATATATATATATATATATATATATATATATATATATATATATATTTTTTTTTTTTTTTTTTTTTTCTCTCTCTGTTGGATAACCCCAAGTAAAAGCTTCAATGATATTTTAGTGATTGAGGTTACATCTGCTTTATTCTTTCTTTCTTCACCACCCCCACCCCCCACACAAACCTTCTTTTCACTCCTTCTCTCTCACTCTCTTTTTTTTTTTCTCTCTTACTATTAATAAGTTATTCTTTCTCCGTGCTTTCTCCCTCTCCTGCTCTCCTTTTCATTCTGACCATATAATTGTTTGTGTTAAGCTGAGCAATGAACAATCGTTTTTATCGAAAAGAAATTAAGGACCCTGGTGCAAAATAAAGTCAAATTCCACCAAATTAATCTTTTTCTTTCTTATGGCCAAAAATCAATTTTGAATAAAAGAGTGTTTGAAATTACCAAGTCTATCTTGATCATTTATCATCGCATGTATATGTATGGCCGGCATTAAATACGTACACGCTATCAATATATTCATAGATGCACTGACAAAATTGCTAATAGCATTGCTTGAGTTTCAAATGCTGTACTTTATAAATTATTATAATATATATATATATATATAAATATATATATATACATCTACATCTTACACACTTTAACACATAATAAGAAACTGTTAAATGCTGTATTCACATAGGAACAGATAGCTGCTGGAGCGCTTTACCTCTCCGGCAGCTATCTGTTCCTGACTGCAGGGGACAGTGTGATGCGCGATTTAACTCATCACACACAGCTTTGTTTTTTTTTATTTGTACAAACTTTATTTGAAGTGTGATAAAGTATGCTTAATTCAGTTTGCTGTACAGCAGCCATGCTAATCTGTACAGCCTGCTGTGATAAAATGTAGCATGTCAGCGTTTTATCGCAACATGTTGTAACACAGCTCCGTCTAAGTTGCAGCGCGAATGGGACATGCAGGAAACAATTGCTTTGTGTGTGTCCTTGTAATGACAGATGTTTTACAATGCAAAAACACTTACCACCGCACTATACCATACCTCCCAAATGTTTGAGATGAGAACGAGGGGCACCTATTAGCAAAAGTATGTAGGCATAGGACAGACCCCCTACCACTCCCCCTGAAAGTGAAATTATATTAAAAAAAAAAAAAAATAGTTAAACCCACAAGCGCTTATTTTTTACCACTACTATTCCTTTATATTGGTATTTGACATTTACAAATGCAGCCAACTAGAAATTGGATGAAAGGTTTAGCACTGGGAAAAGATAAAAAGTGAACTTTATATACAACTATATAGATCAGACCAAAATGAGGGACAAATGAGGAGGAAAGAGGGACAGAGGAACATTGTTCCAAATCAGGGACAGTCCCTCGAAATCCAGGACAGTTGGGAGCTATGCTATGGGGGAGAGTTACTAAAACAGATGCACACAGAATCTGGTGCAGCTTTGCAAATCAACCAATCAGCTTCTTATGTTAGCTTGTTCAATTTAAGTATAACTAAAGGCATTAGAACCCTGTCAGTTGTTACTGCTGGCTGCGCCCCCATTAGGGAGATTCACCCTCTCTATTTCTCCTGTTTACCATTAACATTGAATGTTAATTCACACTGCCCCAGTGTGAAAGTAGCCTAATGCCCCGTACACACGATCGGACATTCCGACAACAAAATCCATGGCTCAAACTTGTCTTGCATACACACGGTCACACAAATCTTGTCGGAAATTCTGAACGTCAAGAACGCGGTGACGTACAACACGTACGACGAGCTGAGAAAAATAAGGTTCAATAGCCAGTGCGGCTCTTCTGCTTGATTTCGAGCATGCATGGAACTTTGTGCGTCGGAATTGTGTACACACAATCAGAATTTACGACAACGGATTTTGTTGTCGGAAAATTTGAGATCCAGATCTCAAATTTTGTGTGATGGAAATGCCAATGGAAAATGTCCGATGGAGCCTACACACGGTCGTTTTTTCCAACAACAAGCTCCAAACGAACATTTTCCGTCGGCAAGTCCGACCGTGTGATTGCATCACACCCAGCACATCGAATCCCTTCGCCCAAAGCACATTGCATCACCCCTAACACATTAAATCGCATCAGCACATCGAATCGCATCGCCCCCAGCACATCGATTCCCATCGCCCAAAGCACATTGCATCACCCCCAACACATCGAATCTCATCAGCACATCGAATTGCATTGCCCCAGCACATCGAATCGCATCACCCCCAGCACATTGAATCGCACCGCCCCAGCACATTGCATCACCCCCAGCACATCGAATTGCATCGCCCAAAGCACATTGCATCACCCCTAACACATCGAATCACATCAGCACATCGAATCGCATCGCCCCCAGCACATCCCATCGAATCGCATCACCCCCAGCACATCGCATCAGCACAGTAGGGTGGGATGGGGTGAGGTGGGATGGGATGAGGTGGGGTGGGGTATCGATCTATATACACACACATACACAAAAAAAATTCTAAAAAACAAAAGAAAGCAAGAGTATTAAAATACAATATCAATTTTATTAAACATTTTATCAAAAAGAAATCAATAATATACAAAAAAAATAAAATAATTTATTTTATAAATTAGTATATATAAAGCATAATATGAGAGAGAGAGAGAATAGCTAACAAGAGAAGAGCGAGTGAGAGAAGAGCAAGCGAAAGAGAGAGAGAGATATAGAAAGACAAGAGCGAGCAAGTGAAGAGCAAGAAAGAGAGAGAAAGAAATAGAGAAGAGTGAGCGAGTGAAGAGCGAGCGAGCGAGTGAAGAACAAGCCAGTGAAATAGAAAGAGGAGAGAGAGAAATGGAGAAGAGTGAGCTAGTGAAAAGTGAGCGAGCAAGAGAAGAGCAAGCGAGGAGTGAGAGGCAGAAATAGAAAAAGAGAAGAGTGAGCAAGTGAAGAGCAAGAGAGAGAAATAGAGAAGAGTGAGCAAGTGAAGAGTGGGAGAGAGAAGAGAGAGAGAGGGAGAGAGCGAGAGAAATAGAGAAGAGTGAGCTAGTGAAGACCGAGCGAGAGAAATAGAGAGAGAGAGAGAAATAAAGAGCAAGCAAGAGAAGAGCAAGCGTGAGAAGAGCGAGTGAGAAATAGAGAAGAGTGAGCGAGAGAAGAGCAAGTGTGGGAAGAGAGAGGGAGAAATAGAAAAAGAGAAAAGTGAGCGAGTGAAGAGCAAGAGAGAGAGAGAGAAATAGAGAAGAGTGAGCGAGTGAGGAGCGAGTGGGTGAAATAGAAAGAGAAGAGCGAGAGAAGAGAGAGAGAGAGAGAGAGAAAAATGGAGAAGAGTGAGCTAGTGAAGAGCAAGCGAGGAGAGAGAGAGGGGCAGAAATAAAGAAAGAGAAAAGTGAGCAAGTGAAGAGCAAGTGAGAGAGAGAAAGAGAAATAAATAAAGAAGCGTGAGCTAGTGAAGAGCGAGAGAAGAGAAGAGGCGAGAGAGAGGAGGAAATAGAAAAAGAGAAGAGTGAGCGAGTGAAGAGAGAGAGAGATAACTAGATAAAGAGAAGAGCGAGAGATAGTGTGAGAGAGAGAGAGAAATAGAGAAGAGCGAGTGAAGAGGGAGCGAGTGAAGAGCGAGAGAGAGAGGCAGAAATAGAAAAAGAGAAGAGTGAGCAAGTGAAGAACAAGAGAGAGAAATAGTGAAGAGTGAGCTAGTGAAGAGTGAGCAAGAGAAGAGCGAGCAAACTAAAGAAGACTGAGCAAAAGTAGAAATAGAGAAGAGTGAGCGAGTGAAGAGTGAGAGAAAGAGAGTGAGAGAAAGAAAGGGAGATAAAGAGAGCCATATCTTAGGATGAGTATAAAGGATAAGGAGGTGGAGAATTAGGATAGATGATGAGAAGGATCATAAAAGGTGGCGGTGCTGGAATATTGATGATAAATAGGATAGAGGAAGGACCAGGAGTAGGACGATGGTGGAGTATAGAGAATAAGGTGGAGTAGTATAGTGGACGAGGATGAAAGAGGATAAGGAGGAGGAGGACAGAGTAAAATAGTGGGTGAGATGGTGGATGAAGTTTGAAGGTGAAGGAAAATGGAGGATGTTAGCGTATGTATGATAGAGGTGGAGAATGATGAAAGATAGTGGATGAAGGAGGAGGGAGAGGATGAAAATGAAAGATGAAGGATAGAGAATGTGATGGTGCATAAAGGATGAGTTCGGTGGAAGATAATGGATAATAGAGGTGTAGAGGAATACAGTTGAGAGTAGAGGAATACAGTGGAGCGTAGAGGAATACAGTGGAGCGTAGAGGAATACAGTGGAGAGTAGAGGTGTTGAGGAATACAGTGGGGAGTAGAGGTGTTGAGGAATACAGTGGAGAGTAGAGGTGTTGAGGAATAAAGTGGAAAATAGAGGAATACAGTGGAGAGTAGAGGAATACAGTGGAGAGTAGAGGAATACAGTGGAGAGTAGAGGAATACAGTGGAGAGTAGAGGTGTAGAGAAATACAGTGGAGAATAGAGGTAGAGGAATACAGTGGAGAATAGAGGTAGAGGAATACAGTGAAGAGTAGAGGAATACAGTGGAGAATAGAGATAGAAGAATACAATGGAGAGTAGAGGAATACAGTGGATAATAGAGGTGTAGAGGAATACAGTGGAGAGTAGAGGAATACAGTGGATAATAGAGGTGTAGAGGAATACAGTGGAGAGTAGAGGAATACAGGACATCCACATGTGTTCTGGCAATAAAGGGCTTTGTTCCTTTTTAAAAAATGGCGCTGTGATCCCCCTCAAATCGCGTCATTTCCTGCCTGCAAATAAGCACAGTCATGCCCACAGACTCATAGGAAATTATGACACTCATTTCCCATGAGGCAATGCGAGTAAGGAGGAGAGGTAGATCACTGCCGAATAGGAAGAAGGCAGATTAGGAAGTCTGCCTAGCAACAGGGTTTTCCAGGCAAGTGAAAAATGTTTTTTTAAATAAATGTTTGTTAGTACATTAAAAGGAAGATCATAAAATTGAAATTTAATAATAAATGTTTGTTAGTACATTAAAAGGAAGATAATAAAATTGAAAAAGGTGAAATTTATTTTTAGGGTGGCCCTCCGCTTTAAATGCCAAAGTGACCCTCAATTGAGTGTAGCTTGATATCCTATTAGGTAGCCATACACGGAGATACACGGAGCGAATTAAGAAATTTGCACGATTCCCCCATCAACACAGCCAGTTTGTCTTCTCACAGTGGTGATAAATAGTGAGATTCTTGCAGGCTGGTTGTACTTAAGTTAATCAGTCACTCAACTTGGTACATTCAGCCTGCCCAATAACGGTTCAAATCTTGACTGGTTCAGTAGGAACTGGCAGAGATTCAAACCATGTATGGCCGGCCTTAATCAGGTTTGCAACATGGTGACCAACCAGTCATTTCACTACCCTGGATTAGCAGGTTCACATTTACTGGAGGGAAGAGGAGAGAAGATTTACACTGTAGCTTTTCTTTATCATTATAATATGGGCCTGTTCACACAGATGATAATGCCTGAATGGGCCATTTTTAGTGGCATCTGGAATTACCAGGTGTTGCATGCAGGCAGCCCATTAAAATCTATTGGAACATACAGCTGCACAGACACAGCAACTCATTTTAATGTGACAGGCATGCAGGTGAGTGGCAGACAGTGTGCATTTGGAGCAGCTCACCCAAACGCCTATCACACTAGGATGAGCGGCTGTGTCGTGCATTTGAATAGCCCATAGAGCAACATTCTAAAGGTTATTTCTTAAAAATTCCGGTAGTCATTTATATTTGTGCACCTAGAAGCACTTCCAGCTCTTTATTCTTAAAGTTTATATAAACCCTAAACATGACCTCTTTTTTGCCTCCTTTGGTTTGTTTAAAATACCCTTGACACAACATTTAGTTATATCTGTTCGAAAGGTATAAAATAACTGTTAATTCCGCCAACTGATTCCTTGCTGTACTTTCTGTCTGCACTGGACTGCTATCATTTACATTGTTCCCAGCTATCTCTGAGGACTAGAGAACCCCTCCTCTCTATATTATGGAAAAGAATAGAGAGGGGGATGTTTGCAGTCCTGCTCTAGAGTTCAGTTTCTCCATGGATAGAACATTGTTAGTGAGCATTGTCATCCTGGGACAGAAAGTGTGTAACTGGCAGGATCACTTGGTAAAATTAAAGGAAAAAAGCCTGCAAAAAGAAAATGAATGCAGCCACCATAGTTACATAAAGCTGATGGAAGGGATAAGTACAGCGCTGCGCTAAAGAAAGGAGAGCACCAGAGCAGCAGCCAACACAACCGTAGACTCAGGGTGAAAAAAAAACAACAAAAATTAAGAGTGTAGCGCTATAAGCTCAATAAATGTGTACAGTAGGTCAGTATATAAAAATGGTGTAAGAAATGAATAACCTAATACAGTTATTACAACTGCTAAGTGAGACTGTAGTGCACCAAATGAACAAATATAACAGTGACTGGTATATATATAAAAAGCAATAACACTTATGTGCATATAACACCTCAAACAATTTCAAAAGATATAATAGTCCATATCAAATAGGTGAAAAGGATCAAAAAAAGTCTGTGATGATAGTGCATAAACGATGATAGGCGAATGCCTCCCAAACGTACAGGGGGATGATTAAGCCCAATCTGGCAAGTAAGTAGACCGTGGGATAACCGAAAGTGCACGGAAAGTTGAAATCGGTGCCAGGACCATCACCAGAAGAGTATGGAGGCTTACCAGAGTTTAATGGCCTGAAATGGCATACGCCATACAGGTCAAAAAAGCTTATTGACCAACAGGTCTAGGTAGCTTGTCTGGACAGATGTCATCTCCTCTCGATAGGAAGGAAAATCAGCACGGCTTCCACATCAATAGATACACCACCATAGACCAAATTCGTATTGCATATGAGAAGAGAAATACTCACATAGCGTGATAACATTTTAACTTGGATTTATTAAAAAATAATTTAAAAAACAGACTCACATTTTCAGAAGATATGAAACAGCGTAAAAATCATATAGCGGCAGTCGTGAGGAGTCCACCCGACATGTTTCAACTAAACAGTCATCATCTGGGGTATGGAACCCTCTCACCCCACCGCACTTATAAACAGATAATGACCCCCACTGGGAGTGTCCGAATACCGGAAGCACATTGAATGACCATTACTTCCGGTTTTAGGGGTCATACATCACCATGGCATTAATACTTAAAAATGTATATATTATAGGGATAAACCTTTATTTAATAATCCTCATAGATTAGTAGTGGTCACAAGTTATGGTTTATTTACTTGTAATTAAATAGGCATTGGTCCGGCTCGCCCGTCCGGAAACCAAGCCTCTTTATCATTATCCCTGTGTGTGAGTGGGTGTGAGCGCAGCGACGCCGCCGCGCTCCACACACAAATCCAAGCCCCGCCTCCTTAAAACGCAGTGACGTCAATGACGTGTCTCAGGGGCGGTGGCGATGCGCTTCAAATCTTAAGCCAAGCCTCACTCACAGCCAGCTGCCCAGAATGTCCTATAGGGACACCGCTGCACCTCAGGAAGTAAAAGCAATCCTCAGTAAGGGGCCGGCCACAAAACCTGAAGTGTCAGCAGAGGTGGACAGCAGCAAGAGCGGAGATGGCAAGATATATGAGGACTAGGATTACTCACAATATTAAAATTACATTAGTGAAGGGAATATAGAGTATAAACTCTTAGGAATGGAAGGTTGCATTAAAAAAAATGTGGAAAATGGAGTTGAATTATAAAGGATAAAAGGGATAAAAGGTTGCATTCATAAAGGAATATGGAATACAAGAGATACCCCAAAGTGATGAGCTTATATGGGGGAACTTCCTCCCAAAATGCCCTGGTATAAATTATAAACTTAATACCGGACACTGCCAGTGGAGGACATCCATACATTTATAGAAAATCAGCAACCAAGGCAGCCCAAATCGCATATATAATGCATGTAATTCGTTAGAAAAACCATAAAGATGACCAATCATATATAGTAGCGTTTACAGAAAATCGATATTTGGGCTAGGTTATATTACATATATTACATATATTATCGATTTAATTGAGTTTGCTACTCAACACAATTATTTCTGGTTCGATGGCAGTTTTTATCGCCAACACAAGGGGGTGGCAATGGGAGCAAAATTTGCTCCCAGCCTGGCCAACCTGTTCATGGCCAAATGGGAGGAGGATGTCGTCTATGCCATGGAGAACCCACACCTTCTGTTGTGGGCCCGGTACATGGACGACATCCTCCTCCTGTGGACAGGTTACCATGATGATTTGGTCGACTTTATTGCGACTTTGAACGCTAATGATAGAGGTATCTCGTTAACATTCGAGGCTAGTACTACCTCAGTTCATTTTCTTGATCTGACTATTGAAAGAAAGGAACGTGCATTTACATTTAGTACCTATTTCAAATCCACCGATAGAAATGGGTACATACCGACCGATAGTTGTCACCACAGCTCTTGGATCAGATCAGTTCCTAGGAGCCAGTTTTTGCGGTTACGTAGGAACTGCACTGATCGTGACACTTTTTATGCTCAGGCCAGGATTCTAAAAAATAGGTTCGCAGAGAAAGGCTATAACCTGTCTGATCTGGACAGAGAGATTGAAAATGCTTGTAAGATGGACCGCCAGGTATTATAGCAGGACAGACCCAAACAACCAAATGGTGAATTCAAATGGTTTTTTCTGACGTCTTTCTCTACGCAATATAAGCGTGTTAAAAAGATCTTTGAGCATCATTGGGACGTTTTAAAAACTGACAACGTTTTGGGACCTCTGCTACCTGAGACCCCGAAGGTGGTTTTTAGGGGTGTTCCATCCCTCAGGAATAAGTTGGCACCTAATGTCATTGATCCACCAAGAAAACCTTCCTTTTTTCATGACTGGACTGGTTTCTATCCCTGCAAAAAATGTTTGGTTTGCCAGTTTAACACCTGTGGCAGAAGGGCAAGTCATAGTTTTTCCTCCACTGTCACTGGCCGAACATATAAGATTAAACAATTTTGTACTTGTGCCACCACGGGGATAGTGTACCTTCTAACTTGCCCCTGCGGCAAACAGTATGTGGGCCGTAATATTAGATCATTTACGGTACGAGTTTCGGAGCACATCAATCTCATCAAAGCAGGCAGTACCAAGCATACTGTCCCTAGGCATTATAGGGAATTTCACGATCGTAACCCTGCAGGCACTCAGTTTCTTGTCATAGATAGATATGTGGCCCCTTGGCGGGGGGGGGGGTCGACTCTTAGGGGTGTCTCCCGTTTGGAGACATACTGGATATATGAGTTGGGGTCCCATTTTCCACAGGGTATCAATGTTGAATGGGACATCAACTCTTTTATTAATCAGGCTTAGGTATGGATGTGATCTCTCGTTCTTAAATTAAGCATAGTTATATGTAATATAACCTAGCCCAAATATTGATTTTCTGTAAACGCTACTATTTATGATTGGTCATCTTTATGGTTTTTCGAAAGAATTACATGCATTATATATGCGATTTGGGCCGCCTTGGTTGCTGATTTTCTATAAATGTATGGATGTCCTCCACTGGCAGTGTCCGGTATTAAGTTTATAATTTATACCAGGGCATTTTGGGAGGACGTTCTCCCATATAAGCTCATCACTTTGGGGTATCTCTTGTATTCCATATTCCTTTATGAATGCAACCTTTTATCCCTTTTATCCTTTATAATTCAACTCCATTTTCCACATTTTTTTTAATGCAACCTTCCATTCCTAAGAGTTTATACTCTATATTCCCTTCACTAATGTAATTTTAATATTGTAAGTAATCCTAGTCCTCATATATCTTGCCATCTCCGCTCTTGCTGCTGTCCACCTCTGCTGACACTTCAGGTTTTGTGGCCGGCCCCTTACTGAGGATTGCTTCTACTTCCTGAGGTGCAGCGGTGTCCCTATAGGACATTCCGGGCAGCTGGCTGTGAGTGAGGCTTGGCTTAAGATTTGGAGCGCATCACCGCCGCCCCTGAGGCACGTCATTGACGTCACTGCGTTTTAAGGAGGCGGGGCTTGGATTCGTGTGTGGAGCGCGGCGGCGTCGCTGCGCTCACACCAACTCACACAGGGATAATGATAAAGAGGCTTGGTTTCCGGACGGGCGAGCCGGACCAATGCCTATTTAATTACAAGAAAATAAACCATAACTTGTGACCACTACTAATCTATGAGGATTATTAAATAAAGGTTTATCCTTATAATATACACATTTTTAAGTATTAATGCCATGGTGATGTATGACCCCTAAAACCGGAAGTAATGGTCATTCAATGTGCTTCCGGTATTCGGACACTCCCAGTGGGGGTCATTATCTGTTTATAGTGCGGTGGGGTGAGAGGGTTCCACACCCCAGATGATGACTGTTTAGTTGAAACATGTCGGGTGGACCCCTCACGACTGCCGCTATATGATTTTTACGCTGTTTCATATCTTCTGAAAATGTGAGTCTGTTTTTTAAAATATTTTTTAATAAATCCAAGTTAAAACGTTATCACGCTATGTGAGTATTTCTCTTCTCATATGCAATACGAATTTGGTCTATGGTGGTGTATCTATTGATGTGGAAGCCGTGCTGATTTTCCTTCCTATCGAGAGGAGATGACATTTGTCCAGACAAGCTACCTAGACCTGTTGGTCAATAAGCTTTTTTGACCTGTATGGCGTATGCCATTTCAGGCCATTAAACTCTGGTAAGCCTCCATACTCTTCTGGTGATGGTCCTGGCACCGATTTCAACTTTCCGTGCACTTTCGGTTATCCCACGGTCTACTTACTTGCCAGATTGGGCTTAATCATCCCCCTGTACGTTTGGGAGGCATTCGCCTATCATCGTTTATGCACTATCATCACAGACTTTTTTTGATCCTTTTCACCTATTTGATATGGACTATTATATCTTTTGAAATTGTTTGAGGTGTTATATGCACATAAGTGTTATTGCTTTTTATATATTTACCAGTCACTGTTATATTTGTTCATTTGGTGCACTACAGTCTCACTTAGCAGTTGTAATAACTGTATTAGGTTATTCATTTCTTACACCATTTTTATATACTGACCTACTGTACACATTTATTGAGCTTATAGCGCTACACTCTTAATTTTTGTTGTTTTTTTTCACCACAGTTACATAGTTAGTAAGGTTGAATATATACACTAGTCCATCCAGTTCAACCTGAGTGAGTGTCTACAATTATCCCTATTTATTTAAGGTACCCATATAGCGCCATCAATTTACGCAGCGCTCCACACATACATTGCTCCCTACCCTCAAGGAGCTTACAATCCAAGGTCCCCAACTCACATTCATATACTAGGGCCAATTTTGGATAGAAGCAAAATAACCTACCAGCATGTCTTTGGAGTGTGGGAGGAAACCTATGCAGGCACAGGGAGAACATGCAAACTCCAGGCAGGTAGTGTCATGGTTTGGATTCAAACCAGCAAACCTTTTTACTGCTAGGTGAGAGTGCTACCCACTACACCACTGTGCTGCCCGCACTGACCATATCCAATGACAAATTATTTATATATATTGTGCTAGTGAGAGTCCCTGCCTCTGGAATAGTAGGTTTAAAAAACACACAGAGTTTGCATATATGCTGACTGCAGGGTTACAGAGCAGTTATTTTGAGAGGAGAAAACTGCTCTGACAGCTTTCTCCGGATTTTGCTATTTCTGGATAGGGCTCTGTAGTTTGGAGATTTCTAAGAGCCTGTCACGCCAATACTTACCAAGGCCGAGATGCCGAGAGCGGCTTGCCCTTACGACCACGCGCACCCGAACCCCCGAAAGTGAGACAGGGGATCGGAGGCACGCAGAGGCACGGGTCTCCGGGAAGCTGTAGGATGACTTGAGTGGAGAGTCTACTGAGGGAGTGCCTGAGGGTGCAAGGGAAGAGGTTAAGAGAACACAAGCTTTTGGCAGAGAACGTCCAACTGATCTGCAGTGATCCTGAAGCAGGCCAGAGGTCTGGATGGCAGCAGCAAGAGGTGTACCTTATCCGGGCAGAGAATCAGGGTACTGACAAGCACAAGTGGTCGGGTGTCCAGGCAGAGGGTCAGGGTATCAGGCAAGCAGAGTAGTCGGGTATCCAGGCAGAGGGTCAGGGTATCAGGCAAGCAGAGTAGTCGGGTATCCAGGCAGAGGGTCAGGGTATCAGGCAAGCAGAGTAGTCGGGTATCCAGGCAGAGGGTCGGCAACAGTAGGTAATAGCAAGCAAGGTATCCAAAACACAGGCAGGGAAGCTGACAACGAACCAGCAACCCGACTGGGTGCTGGTGTCGTCTAAAGTACCTCCCAGTGAGCGCGTCAGCGTGACGCGCTACCGAGCACCCGCACGGGCGACGGCGCGCACCCGCGGGCCGCCGTGCACCCGCGCGCGCCGTACCATCAGGCCGCGCACGGGTGCACGTCTCAGCAGCAACCCCCCGCGCATGCGCCCAGCGGCCCGGCGGACGGAGGTGACTTGCCTACCGTGACAGTGCCCCCCTCCTAAGGGCGGACACCGGACGCCCAAGCTAGACATCAACTCCGGATGGTTTTGATGAAAGGTTTGAATCAAACGAGGAGCGTGTAAGTTCTTCGCAGGTTCCCATGAATTGTCTTCAGGTGGGTATCCTTTCCATTGTATTAGGTATTGTAGCTGTCTGCCTCTCCTTCTACAACCCAAGATAGCCTCCACCTCGAACTCGTTCTCACCGTCCACCCTGATTGGTGGGGGAGGAACCTCTCCTCTTTCTGGAAATGGACTGGATGCAACAGGTTTCAATAAAGATACATGAAAGACAGGGTGGATCCTGTACGTCTTGGGCAAGGCTAATTCCATGGCCACAGGATTGATAATCCTCTTGATAGGGAAAGGACCAATGAATTTAGGTCCTAGTTTTCGGGATGGCAATTGCAGCTTGAGGTTGGAGGTGGATAGCCAGACCTTTTCTCCAATGCTAAATTTTGGATTCTCCTTCCTGCCCCTGTCATACTGCTCTTTGTAGATCCTCTGAGCTTTTCGTAACATACTTTGAATTTCCTGAAAATTGGCTTGTAAGGATATTATTCTGTCCTGTACTGCAGGAACTGTTACCTCAGGAATGTCCTTAGTCAGGAACGTGGGATGGAACCCGCAGTTGGCCCAGAAGGGCGTTTGGTTGGTAGCCGCGTGAACTGAGTTATTATACGCGAATTCTGCATATGGAAGAAGTTCTGACCAATCATCCTGGGATCCTGAACAAAAGCAACGGAGATACTGCTCCAAAGTCTGATTTGTCCTCTCCGTTTGGCCGTTGCTCTGCGGATGATAGGCTGATGAGAGGCATACTCTAATATCCAAGACCTTACAAAGTTCCCTCCAGAATTTGGATGTAAATTGCGCACCTCTGTCAGACACTATATTCTTTGGTACCCCGTGCAGTCTTATGATCTCCTTCAGAAAAACGTTGGCTGTTTCAGCTGCGGAGGGAGTACCGATCATGGGTATGAAGTGGGCCATTTTGGACAAACGGTCGACCACAACAAAAATGGTAGTGAAGCCTTCTGAGGCTGGCAGATCCACAATGAAGTCCATGGACACGTCGGACCATGGTCGTTCCGGAATAGGGAGCGGTTTAAGTAAGCCCCAGGATCTGGCATTCTGACCTTTGCTGCGCTGACAACGGAGACAAGAGGCCACATACTTGCTGCAATCCTGTCTCCAACCTGGCCACCAGAAGGAGCGAGAGATTAAGTCAGCTGTCTTCCTAACCCCGAAGTGGCCAGCCAATTTATGATCGTGGCACATTTTGAGAGTGGTTACCCGGGTTTGTTGAGGCACAAAAATTTTGTCCCGGACCCAAAAGAGACCCTCATCTTTCCTTAGGGATTGTACCTCTGGATCGGTACATGTATCGGATGATCTCTTGATCGAAGATATCAGGTCTGTCTGTGTCAAACCAAGAAAGTTGTGAGGTGCTAGAATTGTACTTGGTTCTGAGGTCTGGAGTTCTGCTGAGAACATTCGGGAGAGAGCGTCCGCTTTACCATTCTTTTTGCCAGGTCTGTAAGAGATGTGGAAATTGAAGCGCGAAAAGAACAGGGCCCAACGGGCTTGTCTGGGTTTGAGGCGTTTTGCTGTTCGGAGGTACTCAAGATTCTTGTGATCGGTGAAAATCATCACCGGATGGAGCGCCCCCTCAAGTAAGTACCTCCATTCCTCCAGGGCAAATTTTATGGCCAACAGTTCCCTGTCACCTACGTCATAATTTAATTCTGCTGCACTGAGTTTCCGAGAAGCGAATGCGACTGGATGTAAGATGGCCTTGGGTCCCTGTCTCTGAGAAAGGATTGCCCCCGTGGCTATTTCTGATGCATCCACTTCCAACACGAACGGATGGGAAGGATCAGGATGCCGGAGGATAGGAGCGGAACTGAACAGATCCTTTAACTTCATGAAAGCTTCCTGTGCTGCTTGGGACCACTGGAATGATCCGTGCCGGCGTGTTAGCTGAGTGATGGGTGCCACTATAGTCGAGAAGCCGACAATAAACTTCCGATAGAAGTTGGCGAATCCGATAAAGCGTTGAACCCCTTTTTTATCAGAGGGGGCTGGCCACTCCTGAATAGCCTGTATCTTTTGAGGATCCATCTCCACTCCGTTTGCTGAAATGATAAACCCTAGAAATTGCACAACAGATTTTTCGAATTCGCATTTCTCCTTTTTTAGGTAAAGCTTGTGCTGTCTCAAAATGGTTAGAACTGTCTTGACGTGATCCCTGTGTAGTTCCAATGTAGGTGAGAAAATTAGGATATCATCCAGGTAGACTACGAGGAAGTCATCTAGGTATTTGCGGAAAATGTCGTTCACTAGGTGTTGGAACGTAGCCGGGGCATTGCAGAGCCCAAAGGGCATCACCAAGTATTCGAAATGCCCGAACCTTGACCTGAAAGCTGTCTTCCACTCATCCCCAGCTCTAATTCGAATGAGGTTGTATGCCCCTCGGAGATCTAACTTGGAGAAGATTCTGGCTGACCTGAAGCGTTGGAATAACTCTGGAATGAGCGGTAACGGATACCGATTTTTGACAGTAATATTATTCAACTGCCGGTAATCCACACAGGGCCTAAGGGAACCGTCCTTCTTACCGACAAAAAAGATACCTGCTCCAGCAGGTGAAGATGAGGGACGGATGAATCCTTTTTTTAGATTCTCCTCTATATATTGTTTGAGAGCCTCCAGTTCTGTTTCGGAAAGAGGGAAGATACGCCCAAAAGGAATTTCTGATCCAGGCAACAGGTCGATTGGGCAGTCGTATGGCCGATGAGGTGGAAGACAATCGGCCATTTGTTTGCTGAAGACTTCTTGAAACTCATGATACTCCTGGGGAACATGCTGGAGGTCAATCGGAGGAGCTGAGATCGTAGCACAGATCTGGGATCTCTGAGGGCGGCAGTGTTGAGAACAGTAGGCGGAAGGAAAAGAGACCGTCTTCGAGCTCCATTGGATAAGAGGGTCATGGGCTTGTAACCAAGGTAATCCCAGAATGACCGGGAACATGGGAGAGTGGATGAGGTCTAAGCGTAAAAGTTCTTGGTGTCCTGACTCGGTAGTGGCTAGGATAGGTTGAGTCTCCTGGGTGATTAGGCCTGAACTGGGAAGAGACCCATCTGCCAAGTGGACTTGTAAGTGTTGTGTCTTAAGCTGTAGAGGCACATGCAAGGTTCGGGCCAGGGCAGCGTCCATAAAGCAGCTACATGCGCCGGAATCAATGATCGCCGGGAGGCGGGATTCCCCTTCCGGTAGCTGTAACGAGATAAACAACATCACATAAGATTTAGAGGAATGGTTATCTTGGTAGGTCATTGTTTTAGGTTGAAAGGACTTACTAGGCCTTATCGGGCAGTTGCGCAGGAAGTGGCCGGCACCCCCGCAATAGAGACACAAGTTGGACTGCCGTCGACGCTGTCTCTCCTCTGAGGTTAGTGGTGGGCGTACTAAACCCAGCTGCATCGGTTCGGGATCCGACAGTGCAGTAGACCCCGCTGTAATGGGTGAAGATCCTGGAACGGGTTGGAATCTTGGGGTTGCCCATGTTGGGCGAGGATTTTGGAATCGCTCAGACCGACGTTCCCTCAAACGCCGATCTAATTTGGTTGCTGCCTGAATTAATTCCTCTAATGATGCGGGAGTCTCCATCCTGGCTAATTCATCCTTGAGGAGCTCCGACAGACCTTGGCGATACTGGTGGCGTAAGGCTGACTCATTCCAGTCAGTGTCGGCCGCCCACTTACGGAATTCCACCGTGTAGTCCTCAATTGGTCTCCTTCCCTGGACTAGGCGGTGTAAGATATTTTCAGCGGTGGCCATACGCTGTGGATCGTCATATAGTTGGGCCATACTTTCAAAAAAGGTATCAATGGTATTAAGCACCGGACTTCCTGATTCCATCAGGCTGTGTGCCCAGGCCTGAGGTTCCTCTGACAGCAGGGAAATTGCAAATCCCACCTTGACTACTTCTGATGCGAAGGTTCGAGGTTGCAACGCAAAGTAGAGAGTGCATGCGTTTTTGAAGGCCCTGAATTTTTTACGGTCCCCTGAGAACCGTTCCGGAGTGGGGACCCTTGGTTCCGGAAGTGCCATTACTACTGTAGGACTAGCAGTGGCCTGAGGAAGCGGTCCTTCATTACTAGGTGCGGGAGCTGCAGCAGCAGGGGGAAAGGCCCCCGTCAGTTGTTGGAGGCGACTATCCACTTGTGTGTATCCCTCTTGTAGCCGCTGTACTGAATCAGCCAAGGCGGAGACTTGTTGGCATAAGATCTCCAAGGGAGAGCGCGCTCTGTCGGCCTCGGACATCTGGCTGGTTCGTACTGTCACGCCAATACTTACCAAGGCCGAGATGCCGAGAGCGGCTTGCCCTTACGACCACGCGCACCCGAACCCCCGAAAGTGAGACAGGGGATCGGAGGCACGCAGAGGCACGGGTCTCCGGGAAGCTGTAGGATGACTTGAGTGGAGAGTCTACTGAGGGAGTGCCTGAGGGTGCAAGGGAAGAGGTTAAGAGAACACAAGCTTTTGGCAGAGAACGTCCAACTGATCTGCAGTGATCCTGAAGCAGGCCAGAGGTCTGGATGGCAGCAGCAAGAGGTGTACCTTATCCGGGCAGAGAATCAGGGTACTGACAAGCACAAGTGGTCGGGTGTCCAGGCAGAGGGTCAGGGTATCAGGCAAGCAGAGTAGTCGGGTATCCAGGCAGAGGGTCAGGGTATCAGGCAAGCAGAGTAGTCGGGTATCCAGGCAGAGGGTCAGGGTATCAGGCAAGCAGAGTAGTCGGGTATCCAGGCAGAGGGTCGGCAACAGTAGGTAATAGCAAGCAAGGTATCCAAAACACAGGCAGGGAAGCTGACAACGAACCAGCAACCCGACTGGGTGCTGGTGTCGTCTAAAGTACCTCCCAGTGAGCGCGTCAGCGTGACGCGCTACCGAGCACCCGCACGGGCGACGGCGCGCACCCGCGGGCCGCCGTGCACCCGCGCGCGCCGTACCATCAGGCCGCGCACGGGTGCACGTCTCAGCAGCAACCCCCCGCGCATGCGCCCAGCGGCCCGGCGGACGGAGGTGACTTGCCTACCGTGACAGAGCCTTTGGTGGGACGGAGTCTCCAACCCTGTGTCCGGGTGTTGTGGACAGCCAGGGGGACGTGTGCCCAGGTGCACACAGCCAATTAACGATGGGCTGGTGGAAGCAGGAGGTGGTGGGAGTTGGAGCAGTGGCTGTCATTTGGATTCAGAGCCCTGTCAGAGAACCTGGTTGTCTCTGTCTAAGACTGCATCACTGGGGAGTGGGACATCTTGTCTGAAGGATGGGGTAGGTTGGGACGGCTACACGAGCCTTGGAGACCATGAAAGGGTCTGGGGCTGGGAAAGCCGAGGTGGCCAGCAAGTACAAGGGGGCTGGAGGAATTCTTGATGTCTTGGGGAGAGTGTGCAAATCCAGGGGGGGCTGGAGAATCCTGTTAAGGTCAAGAGAAGGCCAATGCAGCAAGGAACTGAAAACCGAGGCAGAGTAAGCCTAAGAAGAGCCAAGTGGCTTGGTATTTTTTCATTTGTTGCATTTTTTGGAGAACTTTCATTTTGTTCTTTTTAATAAAAATGGGCTGCCCCACCCTTAAACCTGATAGCTGACTGCCGTGGACTCACTGAAAAATGCATTTACCACTGATCTAGACATCCCCAATATCACTTTATATATACAGTATATATTGTTCTTGGGTTTTGATACACTTTAGGCAATCTACGAGTTAAGTAGAACCAGCTCTTGTAGAAGAGTGCATTGAAAATGTCCATTCACTTGTAGTGCCACCTAATCCCTGGGTGGTTGAAGAAGATTCCCATGCAGCTCATTGGGTAAATACTTCAACACTCAGGATATAATCATTTACATTTTTAAGGGTTAAAAAGGAAAATGGTAACCTGTAACTTTAGTACATTTTGAATGTTTGCTTATAGCAGTGGTCTCCAAACTGCGGCCCAGGAGCTGGATGTGGCCCTTTGCTTACTTTCATCCAGCCCTTGGGGCACTATTCCTACCACTAACATTAACAATGAGACATAATTCCTCCCACTGGCACCAATGATGGGGCACTGTTTCTCCCTGAAACCAATGATGGGGCAATATTCCTCCCATTGACACCAATAATGGGACACTATTCCTCCCAAAGACACCAACAATAGGACACTGTTTTTCCCCACTGACCCCAATGATCGGACACTACTTCTCTAATACCAAAAATAGGGCATTGTTCACTCCCACTGATGCCAGGCCATTTTGTACTCCTATTGGCCATAGTCCGGCCCCTTTAAAGTCTGGGCAACAGTAAACTGGCCCTTTTGTTAGAAGGTTTGGAGACCCCTTTATTACAGTAATAAACTCAGAAGAGAGGGTTGGGACACAGAAAATGCCAAAACAGGCAAGTAGAGCAATAAACTTCTCTTTTAGTAGAGTATGTAGTTGGCCTATTAGGAGCAGCTAGGCAGAATCCAGGCCCGATGAAATCAATCACAGGTACCTTATATTATGATCAGTAATGTAATCACAGGTACCTTATATTATGAACAGTAAGGTCGTGTACACACGGGCAGACTTTTCGGCAACAAAGGTCCGACGGTCTTTCCGATGGGCTTTCGATGGAGTTACGACGGACTTTCGACGGACTTTCTAATAAACGGACTTGCCTACACACGTACGTGATGTACGACCGGACTAAAATAAGGAAGTTGATATCCAGTAGCCAATAGCTGTCCTAGCGTCGGTTTTTGTCCGTCGGACTAGCATACAGACGGGTGGATTTTTTGACCGGACTCAAGTCCGTCGGAAAGATTTGAAGCATGTTCCAAATCTAAAGTCCGTCAGATTTTCGACCGAAAAAGTCTGCTGTAGGTCCAATGGAGCCCACACATGGTCAAATTGTCCGACGCATTTGTTCTGTCGGACCAGTCTGGTCGAAAAGTCCGCCTGTGTGTACACGGCATTAGATCTTCTTGCAATGTCCACTGGCAGCAGACTCTACCCAGCTCTCCAGAATTTTCATCAGCATAGAAACATCCACCTAAGATGCTTCCTACAGACAGCCATCTTCCTACTCTGCTCCCTCTGGATGTACCCTCCAGCAGGACAACAAAAATTGTTCAGACCCCAAGACACAGACCAACTTCTTCTTCTTTGTTTTTTTAGGCCAGGCTCAGGGTCCTCTTTCAGCAATGCCCTCCCAAGGCACCGGGTCTGGGAAGAAAAAAATGGACTCCTCTTACACTAGCATCCTCACCTGTCTAAGATGGAAGACCTTCTGTCAGAAGACCAAGTCCAAGACCTCCTCTGGAAGGCCACCCCAAATATGTATCCCCTACCCCAGCCTGCATCACTAGCAAAACATCTTCTAGTGATTGGCCAGAGAGAAATACATTTTCATAACTCATGACCTTGTTTCTCATGGCCATATCTAATGGAGAACAATCCCCAGCAACAGGCATAGGTAAACAATATCCTGAACCAGAAACCAGAGAAACAATAGTAATCAGATCTCATGCTGACTACAGCCTAGATGCTCACTAGCAGTGATGGTGCGTCTATTAAGGGCGCATGTGCACCACCCCCTCTCTCCAGCAACCCCCTCTATGTAAAATGGATAGATGCATGCATTGCATGCATCTATCCATGGCCGCTGTATCCACCCAATATCCAGGTGTCTGGCCCCTTTTCGGACGCCAGGCGCCTGAATTACAGCAGCGGGGGTGTTTTTTTAAGCACCTGATTAGATCCATAGGCTTTAATAGGCTTCATAAAAGGTGAACTGCGAGTGCAGAGCATTGCGCTTGCAGTCCACCCAGGGGTGTTAGCAAAGCAAATGAATATTTGCGTTTCTAACACTGAACCACCCCTCCGCCAATAAGGAGGCGTGGATCTAATACCGGTCACCTGATTGGCTGAAGGCAGAGGTGATCCCATTGGCCACCTAGCAGAACAGGAAGAAGAGATGCAGGGAGGACACAGAAGCCATCGCCTGACCCGCACCACCTGTCACACAACTCGCCGCTGTCACCCACTGCCTGACCCGTCACCATGATGGGGTTAGTGCCGGGCAGACAGCGGGCGGGCAGGGGGCACAGTGGCTGCATTTTATGGGCACAGAGCCTGCATATGATAGGCAAAGTTGACTGCATTTCCTGGTCACAGAGGCTGCATATTATGGGCACAGTTGGCTGCATATGATGGGCACAGTTGGCTGCATTTGCTGGGTACAGTTGGGCACCAGCCGCCACTGCTCACTAGATTTGGTCTAGGGGCACTCCTGTCTAAAGCAGCATCCCTAAACACTACAAAGGATATGTAATGTCTTGTTGACAGTTATACACATGGACCACAAATGAGACTACTAGATTGAACTACTAGAAGAAACCCCATCACTTTACTGCCTCTCACTGATGCTGCTGTCCTTGATCATTTGATCCCAAAGCAAAGAATTTCACTGAGTGCTTTGGTTCATTGTGACTCTAAAATTCAGTATTGTACCTTTTTGCCTCACAATTTGATAAATTATCAGTGGCTAGTGAATACACATAGCGAATTCAGCTTCTGCTAACGGAATTATTTATTGGACCGTATATATATAAGGAGTAGGTAAATATCCTGCATTTTTTCAATGGCATGCATTTTAATATGTTCCCATCACATGGTAAATCTCCTCAGAACTTTCAGATTTTGCAGGGTGTTGCATAGGGCTACAGTATAAAATTATAGGAGACTCAACGAGATGTCTCACTATGTCACACAGCAGTCTGGAGATTCTGGAGATGGGATTTTAGATGTTATATTTCTTTGCCTTTTCACAGATATGATGCAGTCCAACAACTCTATACCAAGATACTGCTTCATGGTAACAGGTGTGATAATGAAGGCTTTGAAGCAAAACCTTGGAATTATCCTTTTAATAGCACAATCTGTGCGTACCATAGACAGCTTTTCTGGAATAAGGACCAGGTGGTTCCTTATATATCTTTATACATCCCTGAAATAAAAAAAAATGTGTTATTTCAAAAGGACTCCTTCAAGGATGATAAAATCACCTTTGTTATGTCAGGCTGAGATTGCTTGGTGGTTCTGTAAATCATTTCTCTGCATTTGATGGTAAGTCTCTAGATGTCGACGAGGGAAAGTTTACTGTAAGATTGGATCACATTATGTGTATTGTATAACTTGTCATTCACAAAGCTCTAAGGGCAGGGCATTATCTGGGACAGTACTCATTTAGTGATGCAGGGCCAAAATACCCCATTTGTTTTTTCTGTTTTTTTCTAAATGCTATATTCAAAAATAAACAATAGGTATAGAGAAATAGTATTTTTTTAAATATAATTATGAATAATTTGAGATCAGTGTTACAATAGTGAATATTCATTCGCGGTTGGGACCCTGGGTTTGTTCCGTTTGCGCACCAAGCCCACCCTATTTTGAAGCCTATTAGAGCCTATTGCTCAAATCATATGCTTAAAAAAAATACCCCTGCCACTGTAATTCCTGCAAGGGGCTGGACGCATGGATATGGGGAGGCGATAGATAGGGGGGGCGGCACCCGTGCGCCCTTAATGGATGGGCTGCCCCTGGTAAAATGTATACTAGCCTGAATGCAAAGAGCCAAATATGGTTCCTTTCTGATCTCTTCTTTCTTTGTTATCTGCATGAGTCACTGCTACACACAGCAGGTGATTCATAGACTCAGTTCTGTATATTTTTCCATGAGCCTGTGTACTCTAGCTCTACAATGTGTGATGTCAGATACATGCCCCCTGCTTTCTACTGCTGCCAAAAATCCTTTGAGTTGTGCATTTTAGATGGCCCTATAGAGGGAATCACTGCAGATAAACAGGTACACCTTATGCAGTAGGATGTGTTTCATCTCTGTATATTAACTGTTGCTAGACAATTCACTGGTTATATGTAAGGGCTTACAGCCACTTTAAAGTGGTTCTAAAGGCTGATGGTTTCTTATTTCATGCATTCTATTCTGTTTGCTGCTCCCCCTTAGCCCCCCACCTGAGTCTGATCCTGATTCAGTGATGTGCATTGGAGCAGAAGCTCCCCTGGGTCTCTTCCTACTCACTGGCTGAGATAGAGCAGTGAGGGCCATTGGCTCCCGCTGCTGTAAATTACAGTCAGTGAGGAGGGAGCAGGGGGCGGGGCCGAGCGGCGCTCTGTGTGTCTCATAGACACATAGAGGCGTCTCAAGAGCGAACACTCACAAGTGCCCCTGTAGCAAGAAGCTTGCTATAGAAGCACTCAGCAGAGGGGAGGGGCCAGAAGCACTGTCAGGGGACCCCAGGAAAGGTCAATCAGGGCTGCTCTGTGCAAAATCATTGTACAGAGCAGGTAAGTATGATATGATATGTTATTTTTTTTATTTTAAAAACACTTTAAGGCCATGGTAAAGACCATACCATTGCATTTCAGCTGTGTTTTGTGCAGGTTAAACAGAGCTAACGTAAGGTGTGACTATATTTTGTAAAGAAAAAAAAAAAGATCAGTATCTACTGTACGTGTACTATATACATTGCAAGAATTTTTATCTGATTGTAATTTTTCTTTTCTGCTCCACCTACCCAAGCACTTTTGGTATAGGAAATACTTATTTACAGACTTGCTGCTCCACCTCTTTCACTGCATGGCCCACCTTGCATATCAAAGTTTCTGGCCCAATTCCTCCAGGCAGGAACACTGCAGTCTTCATTAAATTCATTGAAAAGGCTATCCACAGCCTGAAAGGCTGACAGACAAGCTTTCCTTAAAAGTAAATGGGAACCTCAGTGCACATGCGCAGGTACATGCATTAGGAGGTTGTATGTCACTAAAGAGGCTACACAATGAAGATCCTGAAATAGTGAATATCTTGGAAAATAAATTTTATACTAAAAGACTGGAAAAAGAGGAGAGCAGAGAAAGATAAGAGAACTAAGGGCTTATTGAACCTTTCAGTACCCCTCTAGAGTGATCTTTGTCGGATTGCTCTTTAAAGGATGTTTGACAGGCAGTAAAGAGGCATCGTGCTACGTGAGAAAAAAAAAAGTATTTCCCATGAGTATCCTAAAACGAAATGGGAATTTTAATGTGCCCAGATGATGGTAATTACTCACAAATGGTCCATATAAAAAATACATTTTATTTGTACAAGTTCTTAAAAGTAATAGAGGTAAACGTCCTCTGAAAAACATATTGTATATTCCACTTTAACATACAGTACAAAAGTTCCAAGAGGTGTATGGATCGATACGCTTCACCCAGAATGAGGGCTTCTTCAGGATCCACTGTTCAAATATTTTGAAAGCTAATAGCTGATGAGTAATACAGATAAAATAGCAGTACATAAAATCAATATACTGTATATCCACGCAAAAAAAAAAAAAACACAACAACAGAAAATACAGTAACATATTATTTTAAACAAAAATGAGGAGTGAAGAGGGAAGAGACAAAGCAACATACTGTATATACTATAATTTTGTCAGAAAAAAAAGATGAATGAAAAAATAAATAAAAATATAAAAAATCATAAACCCATGTGGGGGACTGCTTTGAAACATCCTATTGGGGGAACAAAGGGCATAGAAAATGGAGTCAAAATGCAAAAATTAATAGGGGTGGGCCCGATAAAAGTTCGATCCGAACATCGGATGTTTGCACATAAAGCGAACACCGAATATTATGGGGCATTCGGGGCAAATTTGAGTGCCGCGGAACATCCCATAATGCACTGCGGGAACGCAGTGCATTGATGTCCGATGACTGGCTAAAGCATGCACCTGACCTGCATGCTTTGGCCAATAACAGGGTGCTCTGCTGTGAGAGCCATGATTGGCCAAAGGCAGGGTGCCTTTAGCCAATAATGGCTCAGGGGGCTAAGTCCATGTCCCACACTATATAAGGCTGCTTACACGGTGGCCATATATAGTGTAATGATTGAGAGAACATTAGCTAGAGGCAGGTTAGTTAGTGGCATGCAGGCAGTTAAATAAATAAATATATATACAGTGGCTTGCGAAAGTATTCGGCCCCCTTGAACTTTTCAACCTTTTGCCACATTTCAGGCTTCAAACATAAAGATATAAAATTTAAATTTTTTGTGAAGAATCACCAACAAGTGGGACACAATTGTGAAGTGGAACGAAATCTATTGGATATTTTAAACTTTTTTAGCAATTAAAAAACTGAAAAGTGGTGTGTGCAAAATTATTCGGCCCCTTTACTTTCAGTGCAGCAAACTCACTCCAGAAGTTCAGCGAGGATCTCTGAATGATCCAATGTTGTCCTAAATGACTGATGGTGATAAATAGAATCCACCTGTGTGTAATCAAGTCTCTGAATAAATGCACCTGCTCTGTGATAGTCTCAGGGTTCTGTTGAAAGCGCAGAGAGCATCATGAAGACCAAGGAACACACCAGGCAGGTCCGTAATACTGTTGTGGTGAAGTTTAAAGCCGGATTTGGATACAAAAAGATTTCCCAAGCTTTAAACATCCCAAGGAGCACTGTGCAAGTGATCATTTTGAAATGGAAGGAGTATCAGACCACTGCAAATCTGCCAAGACCTGGCTGTCCCTCTAAACTTTCAGCTCAGACATGGAGAAGACTGATCAGAGATGCAGCCAAGAGGCCCATGATCACTCTGGATGAACTGCAGAGAACTACAGCTGAGGTGGGAGAGTCTGTCCATAGGACAACAATCAGTTGTACACTGCACAAATCTGGCCTTTATGGAAGAGTGGCAAGAAGAAAGCCATTTCTCAAAGATATCCATAAAAAGTCACGTCTAAAGTTTGCCACAAGCCACCTGGGAGACACACCAAACATGTGGAAGAAGGTGCTCTGGTCCGATGAAACCAAAATTGAACTTTTTGGCCACAATGCAAAACGATATGTTTGGCGTAAAAGCAACACAGCTCATCACACTCAACACACCATCCCCACTGTCAAACATGGTGGTGGCAGCATCATGGTTTGGGCCTGCTTTTCTTCAGCAGGGACAGGGAAGATGGTTAAAATTGAGGGGAAGATGGATGCAGCCAAATACAGGACCATTCTGGATGAAAACCTGTTGGAGTCTGCAAAAGACCTGAAACTGGGACGGAGATTTATCTTCCAACAAGACAATGATCCCAAACATACAGCAAAATCTACAAAGGAATGGTTCACAAATAAACGTATCCAGGTGTTAGAATGGCCAAGTCAAAGTCCAGACCTGAATCCAATCGAGAATCTGTGGAAAGAGCTGAAAACTGCTGTTCACAAATGCTCTCCATCCAACCTCACTGAGCTCGAGCTGTTTTGCAAGGAAGAATGGGCAAGAATTTCAGTCTCTCGATGTGCAAAACTGATAGAGACATACCCCAAGCGACTTGCAGCTGTAATCGCAGCAAAAGGTGGCTCTACAAAGTATTAACGCAAGGGGGCCGAATAATTTTGCACGCCCCACTTTTCATTTTTTTATTAGTTAAAAAAGTTTCAAAAATCCAAAAGATTTCGTTCCACTTCACAATTGTGTCCCACTTGTTGGTGATTCTTCACAAAAAATAAAAATTTTATATCTTTATGTTTGAAGCCTGAAATGTGGCAAAAGGTTGAAAAGTTCAAGGGGGCCGAATACTTTCGCAAGCCACTGTGTATATATATATATTTATATATATATATATATATATATATATATATATATATATATATATATAGAAAAAACACATGGAACGATGCTTGATGCCAAAAAAGTGTCCTTTTACTGAAAAGTTAATCCATTAATTGTTTCAAAATACAAGCAAGCCACTGTACAGTTCCGAGCACAGATCGCTCTTCGTCAGGCTTTTCAGGCTGTGTGTGAAAGGCTAAACCACACTGTGTTCTTTTATCCACACCCAGTCTGATACACACCTGTGTCACATAATTAATTATCCTATAAAAAACACCTAAAACCATTCCAAATTTAACCCTATTGAATAAACCTACTACCCTAAAACCATCCTAAATTCCCCAATAGGGGATAATCTACAAGATAGGTTCATCATATTATCTCTCAAATATCCTCATCATGTCACTTATGAACCAATTGTATTGTCTCATTTCATTAGCTCGGTGTTTTACAAATATTTCTCATAAATATGCATATGTTGCTATTTCTGTTCATGTCTCAAAATTCTTCATGGATTCCAGTTGATATTCTGCTATCTAGTATTTCTAACGGGAGCCTTTTGTGATCAATCTAAAGAAAATATAACATATTCAAAAATAGTCATACCTTCTAATCAATCTTGTACTGTAAATTTTTAAACAAACAAAAACAAATCATAGTCCCTGTTCATACCATCAGGGTACAGGGACTGTAATTTGTTGATCCACCAAACTTCACGTTTTTTTAATTTCAAAATCCTATCCCCCCCTCTTTTGTCATGGGGAATCTCTTCTAAAACCATAAAGCGTAGATCGGTGTCTTTGTGGCCCATTTCTGAGAAGTGACGCGATACAGGTAAACTTGATTGAGGATGTCTAATTGTACTACGGTGTTGTGCGATACGGTCTTTAATTTTTTGGGTGGTTTCCCCCACGTACAGGAGATTACAGGGGCATGTGAGAATGTAAATCACATATGATGACTGACAGGTGTAGAAACCGTTAATTATTATTTTCTTGTTAGTCCTAGGATGAGAAAAGTTATTCCCTTTGATCACTAAATTGCATTGAATGCAATTAAGACAAGGGTAACAGCCTTTTCTTTTACTGCCAAGAAAGGTCATCTTTTTCTCATCCTGCCTCTCTGGTTTAAATTCGGATCGCACTAAGAGATCGCGCAAGGTTTTATTGCGCCGGTATGCCTTCATCGGAGTTAACTGAAACTCCTCTATATGAGGATAGGATCGTTTCAATATCGTCCAATGTTTTCTCAAAACATTAAAGATCCTCTCGCTATAACTGTTAAACTGGAAGACAAATGGAATTCGAGGTTTATCAACTGAGTATCTCTTCCTATTGGGAATTTCAATAGGATTCAAAATCTTATTTAATTCGTGTCGGATTATGTTTTCTGGGTAGCCCCGCTCCTTAAACTTGCAGCACATTTCATCTAATCTTTCATTTTTAACTGTAGTATCACTCACTATTCGCGTCACTCTGAGAAGCTGACTTCTAATGATAGAACTAAAGACATGAGGGGGATGATAACTGTCATATCTCAATAACTGATTCCTATCTGTGGGTTTCGTGTATATGTCAGTTTCAATGCGTCCCTGTTTTATATATGCCCGTATATCTAAAAAGGGGACCGAATCTCCACCAATATGAATCTTGAACTGGATCTCTGGTGAAATACTATTAATCATCTCATCAAACATTTTGAGTGATTCAATGTTGCCCCGCCATATGACAAAAATGTCATCTATATAGCGCCACCAGGTGGCGCAATGCTCCCGAAACAGGTCATTCACAAAAATATGTTTTTGCTCAAAATCATGCATAAATGAACAGGCATATGGCGGGGCAACATTAGAACCCATGGCTACCCCCGTCAATTGCACATAGTACCGGTCCTTAAAGAGAAAATAGTTATTGTACAAAATCAATCTAAACAGTTTCTCAAAAAAAAATCATCTGAGCTTCTGAGTACTCCTGACATTTCCTAATTAGGCTTAGCGCTGCCTCAATGCCAGCCACATGAGGAATCGATGTATATAGACTTGTTACATCCCAAGTGACAAGGATATATTCATTCTGAATTTGTGGTAAGTCCCTGATCTTGGTTAGAAAGTCACCAGAGTCCTTGATGTAGGATGGGGTGGCCTTAACCAAGGGTGATAGTACTTTATCCAATAACTTGGCCGTGGGTACAAAGATCGAATCCCTCCCCGATACGATCGGGCATCCCGGTGGGGAATGTTTGTCCTTATGGATCTTGGGGAGTATATACAAGACCGGAATGCGGGTATGTGTTGGTAACAAAAATTCGCATAAATCATGTGAAATTAATCCTTCTTTAAATGCCGGTTTCACAATACTTTCCAAGATCTTTCTAATACTCCATGTGGGATCTGATTGTAGAGGTTTGTATACTGTGTCGTCATCCAGTTGTCGCCTGATCTCATTCTCATAAGCCTGGGGGTCCATAATGACTACCGAACCCCCTTTATCAGCAGGTTTGCAAATAATATCATTCCGTTTGGTTAATTCCCGTAATGTCACTCTTTCATGAGGGGACAGATTGTTAGGTACATGATCTTTAAAGTCCACTTGCTTTAACAGACGTTTCACATCTCGGGTAACCTCCTGTACAAACATCTCAACAGGGACATAAGTAGTAGGGGGGACGGATTTAGATTTCATTACCAGTCCTAGACTTTTACTACTTAGTCTCCCTTCAGGTATGTCATTATGAACAAATGGTTTGTGAAGAAAATGGACCTTCCATCTAATATTACGAAATAGGCGATACAGATCTTGATCTAACTGAAATGGATCTAAGTGACTTTTAGGGCAATAAGATAAACCACGGTTAAAAAGTCCTACCTCCTCCGGTGAAAGGACCCGCCTGGAGATTTAGGATGGTTTTAGGGTAGTAGGTTTATTCAATAGGGTTAAATTTGGAATGGTTTTAGGTGTTTTTTATAGGATAATTAATTATGTGACACAGGTGTGTATCAGACTGGGTGTGGATAAAAGAACACAGTGTGGTTTAGCCTTTCACACACAGCCTGAAAAGCCTGACGAAGAGCGATCTGTGCTCGGAACTGTACAGTGGCTTGCTTGTATTTTGAAACAATTAATGGATTAACTTTTCAGTAAAAGGACACTTTTTTGGCATCAAGCATCGTTCCATGTGTTTTTTCTATTATTTATGGTGGAGTTTTGGGAGTCCACCCTGACGGTGCCTTGATTGAACAAGGATTTCAAGACAAGAGGGTAACCCACCTGATGTTCATTTATTACACTCCCAGTGAGTAAGTTACCTTCAGTTGTGATGGATACCAATGGAGCTATATTTTCATACACCCAAGAAGAGACCACACAGATCATGTCTCAGATCTCAGGATCCAGAAATTTTCTAACGGGCAATACCCCGGTCTACAACTCTCGTACATGGGAGAAATTAAGAAGGAAGCATACTTCTTTGGAATTGCACGGGCTAACCTTGGCCGAATACCATCGAGTACAACGAATCCCTAGAGGTCTGAGGGTACGTTTGGCCCCGACCCTATTCAGCGATAATGATGAGTTCAAGAGTACATTTATGCAGATTCTCAACAAATGTTCATTTGATTTAATGACTTTGACTATTTCATTTATACATAAGGAATTGGCTTCATTGTCGGAACAACTCACCAAGATTGAATCAGAATTGCGTACCGCGATGTCTCTGGAAGAGTTTAATAAATGTAAGGAGATGGCCGATGAAAGTATCAACAGGTATCGTTGTGAACTGGAGACCAGAAAACGCAGCAAATTTGATCGGGATATTGAGGATTATGAGAGGAATCAGGTGTACCGATGGCCACGTCCATACAACCGACGAGGTCGCAGCGACTATGGAAGCTATAGGAGAGAGATATCTGACAACTCTTCAGCCAATACAGATACCGATTCTTCATCCAATTTTTTACAAGCAGATCGCAGAGAACGATCTACCACTCGGATGCAAACCAGATCCCGTTACAACAGAGAAGGAAGCCACGACAGATATCGCAATACACGAGGCAACCGCGGCCGACCAAGGGAGACCTAGTTCATAACATCTCCAGGCGGGTCCTTTCACCGGAGGAGGTAGGACTTTTTAACCGTGGTTTATCTTATTGCCCTAAAAGTCACTTAGATCCATTTCAGTTAGATCAAGATCTGTATCGCCTATTTCGTAATATTAGATGGAAGGTCCATTTTCTTCACAAACCATTTGTTCATAATGACATACCTGAAGGGAGACTAAGTAGTAAAAGTCTAGGACTGGTAATGAAATCTAAATCCGTCCCCCCTACTACTTATGTCCCTGTTGAGATGTTTGTACAGGAGGTTACCCGAGATGTGAAACGTCTGTTAAAGCAAGTGGACTTTAAAGATCATGTACCTAACAATCTGTCCCCTCATGAAAGAGTGACATTACGGGAATTAACCAAACGGAATGATATTATTTGCAAACCTGCTGATAAAGGGGGTTCGGTAGTCATTATGGACCCCCAGGCTTATGAGAATGAGATCAGGCGACAACTGGATGACGACACAGTATACAAACCTCTACAATCAGATCCCACATGGAGTATTAGAAAGATCTTGGAAAGTATTGTGAAACCGGCATTTAAAGAAGGATTAATTTCACATGATTTATGCGAATTTTTGTTACCAACACATACCCGCATTCCGGTCTTGTATATACTCCCCAAGATCCATAAGGACAAACATTCCCCACCGGGACGCCCGATCGTATCGGGGAGGGATTCGATCTTTGTACCCACGGCCAAGTTATTGGATAAAGTACTATCACCCTTGGTTAAGGCCACCCCATCCTACATCAAGGACTCTGGTGACTTTCTAACCAAGATCAGGGACTTACCACAAATTCAGAATGAATATATCCTTGTCACTTGGGATGTAACAAGTCTATATACATCGATTCCTCATGTGGCTGGCATTGAGGCAGCGCTAAGCCTAATTAGGAAATGTCAGGAGTACTCAGAAGCTCAGATGATTTTTTTTGAGAAACTGTTTAGATTGATTTTGTACAATAACTATTTTCTCTTTAAGGACCGGTACTATGTGCAATTGACGGGGGTAGCCATGGGTTCTAATGTTGCCCCGCCATATGCCTGTTCATTTATGCATGATTTTGAGCAAAAACATATTTTTGTGAATGACCTGTTTCGGGAGCATTGCGCCACCTGGTGGCGCTATATAGATGACATTTTTGTCATATGGCGGGGCAACATTGAATCACTCAAAATGTTTGATGAGATGATTAATAGTATTTCACCAGAGATCCAGTTCAAGATTCATATTGGTGGAGATTCGGTCCCCTTTTTAGATATACGGGCATATATAAAACAGGGACGCATTGAAACTGACATATACACGAAACCCACAGATAGGAATCAGTTATTGAGATATGACAGTTATCATCCCCCTCATGTCTTTAGTTCTATCATTAGAAGTCAGCTTCTCAGAGTGACGCGAATAGTGAGTGATACTACAGTTAAAAATGAAAGATTAGATGAAATGTGCTGCAAGTTTAAGGAGCGGGGCTACCCAGAAAACATAATCCGACACAAATTAAATAAGATTTTGAATCCTATTGAAATTCCCAATAGGAAGAGATACTCAGTTGATAAACCTCGAATTCCATTTGTCTTCCAGTTTAACAGTTATAGCGAGAGGATCTTTAATGTTTTGAGAAAACATTGGGCGATATTGAAACGATCCTATCCTCATATAGAGGAGTTTCAGTTAACTCCGATGAAGGCATACCGGCGCAATAAAACCTTGCGCGATCTCTTAGTGCGATCCGAATTTAAACCAGAGAGGCAGGATGAGAAAAAGATGACCTTTCTTGGCAGTAAAAGAAAAGGCTGTTACCCTTGTCTTAATTGCATTCAATGCAATTTAGTGATCAAAGGGAATAACTTTTCTCATCCTAGGACTAACAAGAAAATAATAATTAACGGTTTCTACACCTGTCAGTCATCATATGTGATTTACATTCTCACATGCCCCTGCAATCTCTTGTACGTGGGGGAAACCACCCAAAAAATTAAAGACCGTATCGCACAACACCGTAGTACAATTAGACATCCTCAATCAAGTTTACCTGTATCGCGTCACTTCTCAGAAATGGGCCACAAAGACACCGATCTACGCTTTATGGTTTTAGAAGAGATTCCCCATGACAAAAGAGGGGGGGATAGGATTTTGAAATTAAAAAAACGTGAAGTTTGGTGGATCAACAAATTACAGTCCCTGTACCCTGATGGTATGAACAGGGACTATGATTTGTTTTTGTTTGTTTAAAAATTTACAGTACAAGATTGATTAGAAGGTATGACTATTTTTGAATATGTTATATTTTCTTTAGATTGATCACAAAAGGCTCCCGTTAGAAATACTAGATAGCAGAATATCAACTGGAATCCATGAAGAATTTTGAGACATGAACAGAAATAGCAACATATGCATATTTATGAGAAATATTTGTAAAACACCGAGCTAATGAAATGAGACAATACAATTTGTTCATAAGTGACATGATGAGGATATTTGAGAGATAATATGATGAACCTATCTTGTAGATTATCCCCTATTGGGGAATTTAGGATGGTTTTAGGGTAGTAGGTTTATTCAATAGGGTTAAATTTGGAATGGTTTTAGGTGTTTTTTATAGGATAATTAATTATGTGACACAGGTGTGTATCAGACTGGGTGTGGATAAAAGAACACAGTGTGGTTTAGCCTTTCACACACAGCCTGAAAAGCCTGACGAAGAGCGATCTGTGCTCGGAACTGTACAGTGGCTTGCTTGTATTTTGAAACAATTAATGGATTAACTTTTCAGTAAAAGGACACTTTTTTGGCATCAAGCATCGTTCCATGTGTTTTTTCTATTATTTATGGTGGAGTTTTGGGAGTCCACCCTGACGGTGCCTTGATTGAACAAGGATTTCAAGACAAGAGGGTAACCCACCTGATGTTCATTTATATATATATATATATATATATATATATATATATATATATATATATATATATATATATAGTGCACTCAGTGTAGAATATTTATACAGTGCTGGCAGTGTAGTGCATGTATAAATATATACCTGGCCCTTTGGGTAGATTTTAAGGGGAACTCCATGCCAAAATTAAAAAAAAAAAACATTGTGGGGTCCTTCCCAAAATCCATACCAGTCCCTTTGGGTCTGGCATAGATTTTAAGGGGATCTCCACACCAATTTTTGTTTTTAATTTTCATGGCCCCCCTCAAAATTCATGCCAGACTCTTACGTGAGCAAGCCGCCTGGCAGGCCAGGTTAGGGGGGGACGAGCCAGCGCTCCCCCTTCTGAACCATACTAGGCCACTTGCCCTTAACATGGGAAGGGTGCTTTGGGGTCCGCCCCAAAGCACCTTGTCCCCATGTTGATGGGAACTAGGGCCTCATCCCCACAACCCTTGCCCGGTGGTTGTGGGGGTCTGCAGACGGGGGGTTTATCGGAATCTGGAAGCCCTCTTTAACAAGGGGGCCCCCAGATCCTGGCCCCCCCTGATGAAGAAGGCGTGGCAATGCCTTTGAAATGCGTTCTGATTGGCCAGACAGGTTGTTGGTGGCTCCTCAGTTTGACAGCCCTGGACCACTACCACCAGTGATCGAGTTCCCCATCCCGCGCCTGAAGCAGCCTCGCTCCCTTTACAGCCTCCGTTTAGAGACCTTTTTAGAGACTGTAATTTTGAGGGGTTCATCCCCCAGAACTTTCAATCCACTCACCATTCACATGATTGCACCTTCATATATCAGCATGCAGATGCATGCCTTTTCATTTAAATGTTGACCACTTCCGATTCCGCGTATTGTCAAATGACTTCCGCAAGGTAGCTCTCTCATCCCAGGCGGGCATCATATGACATCCTTGGCTTCCCGCTGGCATAGGGGTTGCGCGCGTGCTGCCACATCACCAAGGAGCCGATGCGCATGCCCGGCGGTCGCAATGTCTGCCAGGCACACAGGATTGCTGGTGACAGAGCAGAAATGTGGATCTGTGTGTGTAAACACACAGATCCATGTCCTGTCAGGGGAGAGGAGACAGATCGTGTGTTCCTAGTATATAGGAACACTGATCGGTCTCCTCCCCTAGTCAGTCCCATCCCCCCACAGTTAGAACACACAGTCAGGGAACACATTTAACCCCTTGATCGCCCCTAGTGTTAACCCCTTCCCTGCCAGTGACATTTACACAGTAATCAATGGCTATTTATAGCACTGTTCGCCGTATAAATGTCAACGGTTTCAAAAAAGTGTCAAAAGTGTCCGATCTGTCCTCTGCAATGTCGCAGTCATGATAAAAATCACCGCCATTACTAGTACAAAATTAATAATAATAATAAACATTCCATAAATCAATATACGCTTATTGCATTTTTTTTTTACCAAAAATATGTAGAAGAATATATATCAGCCTAAACTGAGGAAAAAAAATGTTTTTTAAAAAAAAAATTTGTGATATTTATTATAGCAAAAAGTTAAAAATATAGTATTTTTTTCAAAACTGTCGCTCTTTTGATCAAATACCACCAAAAGAAAGCTCTATTTGTGAGGAAAAAAATGCTCAAAATTTCTTTTGGGTATAGTGTTGTATGACCATGGAATTGTCATTCAAAATGTTACAGCGCTGAAAGCTGAAAATTGGCTTGGGCAGGAAGGGGGTGAAAGTGCCCTGTATCGAAGTGGTTAAACTCTAATCTTTTTCATCAGATGGTTTAGCACTGAAAATTATACCAATATTGTGTATGTGTTTCCTCCTAACGTACATTGTACCCCTTCCCATTCACCAAAGAATGTGTCAAAAAGTAAAAACTACAAAAGACAGTTTTTGACAATTTCTTTATTAAAAGAGAAAAACAAAGCACTCTCACCTAGCAGCAAAAAGGGTCATATCCCGATCACGACACCATCTACCTGGAGTTTGCATGTTCTCCCTGTACCTGCGTGGGCTTCCTCCGGGTACCCTGGTTTCCTCCCACACTCTAAAGATCTGGTAGGTTAATCAGATCCTGTCTAAATTGGCCCTAGTATATGTATGAATGTGAGTTAGGGACCTTAGGCAGTAAGCTCCTTGAGTGTAGGGACTGATGTGAATGTACAATGTATATGTAAAGTGCTGCGTAAATTGATGGTGCTATATAAGTGCCTGAAATAAATAAATAAATAAGTGTCCCATGATGTCCATCCATCTTCAATCATGCCATCCAATGGTCCTGAAAAATAGCTCCACCTCAATGGGAGGCACCCCGCTGACTGCTGTGTCAGCTGGTTTATAGGCAAGTGCAGGGCCACCCGGTAATGTGACCCCACCCCTTCTGACATCATGTGCCATCAAAGGGACTGGGGGGGACCCACACCATTTTTTTCCTTGATTTGTATCTATATTGCCGGAAGTCAGCAATACATTACAGCAACAAGAAATTTTAAATGACATTTTTTCCTTTATGTCATCTCCAATGTAATTTTGCTGCGGGACTGTAGAACACATCAGACAGATGCGCCACTTTACAGGCAGGCTAAGGGGACCCCAGGCATGATATTTAAAGGAATATTTCTTAAAATCACTGCTCCTGAAAAAAACTGTTGTTTTAAAAAATTTTTTTGCATTGATACATCTCTCTTGGGGCAGTACCCGTGTCCCCATGCACTTTTTATGACAATAACTTGCATATAAGCCTTTAAAATGAGCACTTTAGATTTTTCATGTTCATGTCCTATAGACTTTAATGGGGTTCCCATGTTCGCACAAATTATTTGCCTGTTTGCATGTTCTGGTGCGAACCGAACCGGGGGGAATACCAAGTGAATATGTCACATCATGTTACTTCCTCACTGTCTGTTATAACTCCTAAAAACCTACATCACCATGCCCCAACTATATGCATTGCATGGTTGCTGCACAGCCCCTTTCAGATTAATATTCTGCGCTTGGGCAGTACTGTGGCACAGTGGCGTCGCTAGGGGGTGTGGGCTGCACCGGGTGATGCCCGCCAGAGAGGTGACACCTGTGGGCAGCGGCACCGCTAACGCCACACAGTGCGCACCCCTACACATCTCTCGCGTCTCCCTGGCTGTCTCACACAGCGGAGCGAACCAAAGCCCCCCTCCTCTCTGTTTAAATCTTCAGGGGGAGGTGGCTTTGGTCTGCAGCATTCCGCTGTGTAAGAGGGAGGAGGGATTTCAAGGGACACACCACTGTATCTGTATCTTGCGCTGTTCTGAGGTCTGTAAAGTTTAATGTCTGTACTGATTGGGGGGGGTCTGCACTCTACACTGAGGGGGGTCTGCACTGATGGAGGGGGGTGATCTGCACTGAGGGGGTCTGCACTCTGCACTGATCGAGAGGGATGGTCTGCACTGAGGAGGGTCTGCACTGATGGAGGGGGGGTGGTTTTCACTGAGGGGGGTCTGCACTGATGCAGGGGGTCTGCACTGATGCAGGGGGGTCTGCACTGAGGGGGGTCTGCACTGATGGATGGGGGTCTGCACTGATGGAGGGGGTCTGCACTGATGCAGGGGGGTCTGCACTGAGGGGGGTCTGCACTGATGGATGGGGGTCTGCACTGAAGGGAGTCTGCACTCTGCGCTAAGGGGGGTCGGCACTGATGGAGGGGGGTCTGCACTGATGTGGGGTGGTCTGCACTGATGGAAGGGGGGTGGTCTGCACTGAGGTGGGTCTGCACTGATGGGGGGTGGCCTGCATTGATGGAGGGGGGTCTGGACTGATGGAGGGGGGTGGTCTGCACTGAGGGAGGGATACTGATGGAGGGGGGTCTGTACTTGGTGAGGGGGGTCTATACTGAGGGAGGGGGATCTATACTGTGGGAGGGGTCTGTACTTAGTGGGGGGTCTATACTGAGAGAGGGGGTCTGTACTTAATGAAGGGGGGTCTGTAGTTAGTGGAGGGGGGGTCTGTACTGAGGGAGGGGATGTGTACTGAGGGGGGAGTATAGTTGGTTGAGGGGGGTGACACCATTTTTTTCATACTGGGTGAAACCAACGCTAGTGGTGCCACTGCTGTGACAGTCTACTGCCTTTGCATCACTGCAGCATGTCTTTACCGTTCCTCCAACCACAAGTATAAATGAGGTCTAAAATGCACTTTTTTAAATTATATTTTTGTGTATATAACTAACATAAACACTAAGATTTATAAGTGCTTTAAGAACTCCAGACAGACAGTTGTTTCAAGCTAGTATAATGCTTGGTTAATACTGTCTGAATACTGTCTGAATATGGCTGGTAAATGCTGGAGTGCTTCTTCCCTAAAGACAGATTGTAGGCAATTATACCCGGTGTTCACAGTCGTGGCTCATATTCTTCATACATTTTTTTTGTGTAGAATCGATTAAAAGGCATGGACCCATCAGTGCTGTATCATTTGCCTGCTAGAGCATTCTTCTCAGAGAACGAAGAACTCAGTCCACCAATAACAAGATCTGGATTTCAGTCTGTTGCGCTCATGCCAGGTAAAAGGATCAATCTCCTTGCTGGGATACCTAGCTAGAAAATAGCAATGAACTCCCTGCCTCACTTTACTCAAAGATATTTAAATCTGTGATTACAGATGAACTTTTCTCTAAAGTGTTTTTCCACTTTTGGAATAATACCTACTTTATATTTGTTACATGTTCCCATTAAGATAGTATAACAAAAAAATGCTGCTTATCTTTTAAGTGCATTTTACTTGCTTAATTCCTTATGTGCTCTCTCTGCTTTGCAAAGTTTGGGGGATGGAGGGGGGCATCTGGGGGGATGGGGGGAGGCCATCTGTCCAAAAATTATCATACTGGCCATACAGTAGTTGGATAATTTTTTTGGGCTGAACGAAAAAAAAAGGTTCCTCCATCCACACAAATGAGGTTGATGGAGGAATACCCCCCCAACCCCCCATTGGGACATTATTCTGATAGCAGGACTCCTAAGCTTTAAGCATAAACTGATCAGTAGTTATCGTCCAAAAGCATTTTCGCCCAAATTTCAGGGATTTTCGTGTTCATTTTAACATTGCGACAACAGTTCGATATAGATAGAAGATTTGACGTGATGGTGACAATAGCGATCTGTATCTATTGAACCTGCTGTCGAATGTGCCTAACCTAAAGCCACCGTCCGATACTGCCATCGCCATTGAGAACCAGAACCATTAGGAGCGCAGAGCGAACAGGAAGGAAGTTATATGCTTGAATTTTGATACAACGTAATTCCATTGGCTGTTGGGGTAGACCGTTCGACATGAACAGAAACCAACAAGTATCGTATAATTTGACAATTATGCTGTACTTGCTGAAGTTTGATCCATCTATAGCCAACTTAGAAATCAGACATAAAACTTTCTACTTAGAAACATCTAAAAGCTAAGAAATATATATTTTTTTAAATCATTTTAGGTTTGCTGTATGAATGGGAACACAAACATGTAGTGGGGTTTTCTCAAGTTTGCCTGCAAAAGAGGAAATACACTTTAAAACCTAGGGTAAGTGGATATGGTGCTGCTATAGATATCCTAATGTGTAACGTGAATATCATAAATTAATTAAATTAAATCAATACATAAATATCAAGTTATAAATGGCAAAAAGTGCTAGTGCAAAATCATATAGTATAAATCCAAGTTGATATTAAAGTGGTTGTACACCCTGTACAACCACCTTTACCTACAGGTAAGCCTATATTAAGGCTTACCTGTAGGTGCTTGAAATATTTCCTAAACCACCACGGTTTAGGAGATATTTGCGAAAGACCCAAGCGCCGATGACAACCGCGCATGCGTCAATGTCATCTGCACATGCGCACTTTAGAGAAGGCACATCGTGCTGTTTCTAATAGGGGTCATGCCATGACTGGTGGCTCCCGCGCGCATGTGTGGGAATGACATCACACGAATCCGGCCAGTCACAGAGCCGGAGTTCGCGGCCCTGGAAGGAGGGGCGAAGATGGACACTCCCTGCTAGTGGGGACAACGGTGACATTGCGGGCTTCAGTTTCAGGTAAGTGACACATAATGGGCTACTATGTAATGCATAGTAGCCCATTATGCTTTACCTTTGCAGGGAAATAAATAGGAAGTGAAACCCATCAGGGTTTACTTCCCCTTTAAAGTGCTAAGTGCAATAAATCAATAATAGTGCTCCAATGTAAATAAAACATTCAAAAGTACATAGTGTCTCAAGATGAAAAAAAGTCCAAAGAATCATATAAAACGTCCAGTAAACTGTTTCCACAAAGTGCAAATTGGTGTGCCAAAGGTGCATGCAATCGCGTTGCATCCGGTTTTGGTCCATAGAACGCACCGCGACCCGGACTTCCTATTTTAATACCATACACACGTTACCTGCTGGAAGCCTGTAAGTGTTTATTTTTTTTTGCGCAAATAAACAGTTTTATGAAGTCACGCTATGATTACCAGTGATGTATTTACATGATAACACTGGGGCAGAGGAGACCTTAAGAACCAGCAGTGGATGTCTTTATTACAGTCAGGGTACTGTGTAGTCTTGTTGCCCCTTGGTGGGTGAGTTTTTCTAATGAGTGAGGCATAAGAGGGGGGCATAAGTGTAACAACCACTACCCAATTGCATGCACCTTTGGAGCACCAATTTGCACTTTGTGAAAATAATTTACTGGATGTTTTATATGATTCTTTGGACTTTTTTCATCTGATGACCCTATGTACTTATGAATGTTTTATTTACATTAGAGCACTATTATTGATTTTTTGCACTTAGCACTTTAATATCAACTTAGATTTATACATTATGATTTTGCACTAGCACTTTTTTGCCATTTGTCACTTGATATTTATGTATTGATTTAATTCATGATACTCATATTACACATTTATAGCCGCGCTATATCCCTTACCCTTTGTAGTCTTATATCCTGCCATCCACCTTATGATGGTTGACATCAGTGGAGGCAGCAGCTATCAACAGATTTGTTAATCCATGGCGCAGAAATATATATATTTTTTTCACACTTTAAAACCTAATTAGACTTTCAGTTGATTAGCCGAATACATTTCTGGGTGCATAAAAAAAAATGTTCTCAAGGAAATGTATTGGAGGACTTTGTAGTAAAAAGTAACCTTTTCTAGTAACCTAGCCTTGATTTAGGTAGAAAAATGGCAAGAATTTATCTCAACGTTCAACAAAGCGTTAATAGCGTGTATGACTTTCCCAAGCAGCTGGGTGGTAATACAGACCATTTTTCCGACAAACATTCTAAACTTTCCACAATGCTTTATATTATGTACTTTCCTTCTCTAGGACAGAACTTGTGACTGCAGGGAGACAGTAGAGCTAAATCTTTAATTAGGAAAAGCCCAGAGGCAGTGAAACAGACAAGTCTTATGATCCTACACAAGAACTTGAACCTAGTATTGTCTCGTTTGGTGAAACATTGCAAACCTTATCTATATCTATAATTATCTATTTATTCTTTGTAGAGGGTACATAAAAATTACATAACAATGTAGGCTTTTATTTTAGCTGTTAGGCCTACAGTGGCTAATGCCATACTGGAATTTAAAAAGCCTTTTTATCTTTATACAACTGTTTGATCAGTTTCTCGCTCATTAACCTCATTTATCGACGCCGCTGTCATTTTGTCTACATGCTTTCTGCAACAGCCAGTTCTGCAAACAAACATATTGGTGTACCTTGAATTGGCCAATTAATGGCATGACAAAACACATTACACCCTTTGTTTGGCAGAGGACCGAGATCTGTTTGTTGTGTCAGCCATTGATTAAAGAAAATGGACTAGTTATTGCTGACCTTAACATTATTTAATATGCAGATTTTCCTGGAACTACAAATGCTTCAAGCGCCAAGCAGTGGCATAGCAACAGAGAAAGTATTGTGCCTATGCTTATGCATTCACCCCCCTTGACCTTAATTCAAGCATGATTCCTCTATCATTCCATTCTACAAATGGGAGCAAAGAACAAATGGTCCATTGAGTCTGTCCCATTTTTTTTATTCCATTTTTTAAAACTTTTTTTTCCAGAGCATAGATCTATGTTTGCTCCAAGCATGCTTGAATCCACAGTTGACTCACTCGCTACTTCTGCAGGAAGTGTGTTCCATACATCAACTACTCTTTTGATAAAATAATACTTTCTAAGATTAATTTTGAACTTTTCTACTGCTAGTTTGAGGTCATGTCCCTGTGTTCTTAAACTTATTTCCATATTGAAAAAAATGCCCCCCCCTAAACCTTATTTACACCCTTCATGTATGTAAAGGTTAGAGGTTATGTCTGTCCTCTCCCTTCTTTCCCCTGGACTGTACATATTAAAGTGGCTGAAAAGCACTTTTTTCCTTAATGCATTCTTTGCTTACCTGACCCCTCATACAATCCTGCGCTGTGCACGTCTTCAGCTCTTCTCTCCTCTCACGTCCTGGTTTCGCTGGCTTTGCTGGGGCAACAAGAACCATTAGCTTCCAGTGCTTTCAATCAAAACAAGTGACGAGAAATGGGGGGACAGGGCCAAGTCCCGTTGTCTGTGTCAATGGACGCAGGAGAGGGGCTCGGGTGCGAGCACGCACAAGTGCCCTCATGGGAAGTGGCTTCCCATGGGGACACTGCACAGAAGGAAGGGGCCAGGAGCACCAGTGGGGACCAGAAAAGAGGAGGTTCATGGCTGCTCTGTGTAATTCCATTGTACAGAGCAGGTAAGTATGGACATGTTTGTTATTTATTATTTTTAAAAGTACCTTTACAATCACTTTAAAGTGGATGTAAACCGGATTCATGAACTTTGACCTAGGCACATCTATCTCTAGTGTTTTCTTATCTCTCTCCAAAGCACAAAGTCCTGTGTGTTTCTGCTGGTCCATTCTTCTGTTATCAGCATGATAACTTCTGACAATTTCTCTTTCAACCGAGATAAAACCAAACTGAAATTTGTGTCATGAGAGGTTGCTATAAATAGATTAGCGGAGAGCTTGTGTTGTCACAGCACAGCACTGCACATTCCTTCCTTCCTTTGCCTATGTGGAGTGGGTGTGTGTTCCTTTCCTCCAATTAGCTGTTTTGGCTGTATGCCAAGAATCCACTCCCATTGCTGAACAGGAAGAGAAAATCTCTAACACAATGTGCACTTTCTAAAGAATGTAGCAAGTTGAAGACAGCAGATATACAAGTAAAACGTATGTAGGGAGATTTGTTTCATCCCTGTGTATCATCTGAGACTATTCACTTCACTTGGTATATGTGAGGGTTAGGGATGAGCTTCGTGTTCGAGTCGAACCCATGTTCGACTCGAACATCGGCTGTTCGATCGTTCGTCGAATTGCGAACGATATGGGCCGTTCGCGCCAAATTCCTGTGGTGCGTCACGGCCCATAATTCACTGCGGCATCGCAGTGCATTGCTGGCTGATGATTGGCCAAGCATGCACTATGACTCGCATGCTTGGCCAATCACAGCGCCGTCGGTAGAGAGAGCTGTAATTGGCCAAAGCCAGGGTGGCTTTGGCCAATTATGGCTCAGGGGGTTTAGAACACGCTCTACACTATATAAGGCCGCCTGCACGGAGGCCCTGTGTAGTGTGTTCCGGTGTTGAGAGACAGAGACAGAGAGACAGTGTCATTTCATTTGAGTTAGCTAGATTAGGCAGGACAGTCAGTGAGTTAGCTGCACTTACAGTGTATTGTGTATATATATGCATCCCAGGTGTTGTGTATATATATATATATATATATATATATATATATATATACACTGTATTCAGTTTATCTAGATCCGTTCCTGTTATCTTCCTACTGACAGGCAGGCTTGTCTTTTTACAGTATTTACAGCTACCTGAAGAAAATTGCTGGTGTTCTTTTGATCCTATTAGTACCACAGTCAGGCAGCTAGACTATTTACAGTTAGTGTATTGCGTCCTCCTCACAGTGTTCAGTTAAAGCTACAAGTTAGTAACCTCTGCACAGTGTTCAGCTAAAGCTACAAGTTAGGGTAGTGCGTCCTCCTCACAGTGTTCAGCTAAAGCTACAAGTTAGTTTAGTGTGACCTCTGCACAGTGTTCAGCTAAAGCTACAAGTTAGGGTAGTGCGTCCTCTGAACAGTGTTCAGCTAAAACTACAAGTTATTGTAGTGTGACCTCTGCACAGTGTTCAGCTAAAGCTACAAGTTAGTGTACTGCGTCCTCCTCACAGTGTTCAGCTAAAACTACAAGTTAGTGTAGTGAGACCTCTGCACAGTGTTCAGCTAAAGCTACAAGTTAGTGTACTGCGTCCTCTTCACAGTGTTCAGCTAAAACTACAAGTTAGTGTAGTGAGACCTCTGCACATTGTTCAGCTAAAGCTACAAGTTAGTGCAGTGCGTCCTCCTCACAGTGTTCAGCTAAAACTACAAGTTAGTGTAGTGAGACCTCTGCACAGTGTTCAGCTAAAGCTACAAGTTAGTGTAGTGCGTCCTCCTCACAGTGTTCAGCTAAAACTACAAGTTAGTGTAGTGCGACCTCTGCACAGTGTTCAGCTAAAACTACAAGTTAGTATAGTAAGACCTCTGCACAGTGTTCAGCTAAAGCTACAAGTTAGTGTAGTGCGTCCTCCTCACAGTGTTCAGCTAAAGCTACAAGTTAGTTTAGTGTGACCTCTGCACAGTGTTCAGCTAAAGCTACAAGTTAGTGTAGTGCGTCCTCCTCACAGTGTTAAGCTAAAGCTACAAGTTAGTTTAGTGTGACCTCTGCACAGTGTTCAGCTAAAGCTACAAGTTAGGGTAGTGTGTCCTCCTCACAGTGTTCAGCTAAAGCTACAAGTTGGTGTAGTGTGTGCTCCTCACAGTGTTCAGCTAAACCTACAAGTAATTTTTTTGCGAGCTCTGCACAGTGTTCAGCTAAAGCTACCTGTAGAAAGTTGGTGGTGTTTTCCTGATCCTATCACTACCGCAGGCAGCTAAATAAGCTACAAATTATTTTTTGGCGAGCTCTGCACAGTGTTCACCTAAAGCTACCTGTAGAAGGTTGGTGGTGTTTTACTGATCCTATCACTACCGCAGGCAGCTAAATAAGCTACAAGTTAGTGTAGTGCGAGCTCTGCACAGTGTTCACCTAAAGCTACTTGTAGAAGGTTGGTGGTGTTTTCCTGATCCTATCACTACCGCTAGGGATGAGCTGAACACCCCCCGGTTCGGTTCGCACCAGAACCTGCGAACGGACCGAAAGTTCGCACGAACGTTAGAACCCCATTGGCGTCTATGGGACTCGAACGTTCAAAATCAAAAGTGCTCATTTTAAAGGCTAATTTGCATGGTATTGTCCTAAAAAGGGTTTGGGGACCCGGGTCCTACCCCAGGGGACATGTATCAATGCAAAAAAAACTTTTAAAAACGGCCGTTTTTTCGGGAGCAGTGATTTTAATGATGCTTAAAGTAAAAAAAAAAAAAGTGAAATATTCCTTTAAATATCGTACCTGGGGGGTGTCTATAGTATGCCTGTAAAGTGGCGCGTGTTTCCCGTGTTTAGAACAGTCCCTGCACCAAATGTCATTTTTAAAGGAAAAAATCTCATTTAAAACTGCTTGCGGGTTTAATGTAATGTCGGGTCATGGCAATATGGATGAAAATCGGTGAGACAAACGGCATGGGTACCCCCCAGTCCATTACCAGGCCCTTTGGGTCTTGTATGGATATTAAGGGGAACCCCGCACCCAAATTAAAATAAGGAAAGGTGTGGGGCCACCAGGCCCTATATACTCTGAACAGCAGTATACAGGCGGTGCAAACAAGACAGGGACTGTAGGTTTGTTGTTAAGTAGAATCTCTTTGTAATTTTGAACGGGTACATTTTTAACGTGTTTAGCTCCAGCCAAAAAATCTTTTTTAAGCTTTTTTGAAAACATAGGGAAGGGTTATCACCCCTGTGACATTTGTTTTGCTGTCTTTCCTCCTCTTCAGAAGATTTCACCTCACTTTTTGTCCCAATGAAAAATGTTTTTTGAAAATTTGGGTTTTTTGGTGGAACAAGGATTGGAAAGCATCAGTGGAAAGGAGAATTTTTTTTCCCATATTAACTCTTACAGGAGAAAATTTCCCTTCCTAGGGGTAGATTTCATCTCACTTCCTGTTGTCTCCTTCCGTTTGCAAGTAGGAGTCGTTTGTAAGTTAGATGTTTGAAAGTAGGGTCCTGCCCTATATACTCAGCAGAAATTTGGGCCTTAGGTGTTGCTGTGGCCACAACACTGTAAGCCCTCACAGGGCCCTGCTGTGAAATATTAGATCAAGAATTGTAATTACATGCCCCTGTTGAACAGGAGCTGAAAAATTAGGCCTTAGGCACTGGTGCTGGTGCCACAACACTGCAACCCCTGACAGACACTCTAGTTGGAACGCAGGAACGAGCCCTGCTGCAAAGTATTGCAACAAAAATTGTAATTACACGCCCCTGTTAAACAAGGGCTGAAAAATTGGGCCTTAGCTACTGGTGCTGGTACCACAACACTGCAACCCCTCACAGACACTCTAGTTGGAACGCAGGAACGAGCCCTGCTGCAAAGTATTGCATCAAAAATTGTAATTACACGCCCCTGTTAGACAGGGGCAGAAAAATTGGGCCTTAGGCACTGGTGCTGGTGCCCAGAACCAAAAATGTTCTTACAAGCTATCAGCGTGATGATTGAGGAGGAAGAGGATAATTACTCAGGGATAGTCACTCAGCATCAGCATAGGCAGTCTTTGAAGGGATCTGAGATTTCAAAAAAAATTATTCGGTTACATCAGCATCAGGTGCTTGGTAGCTGGTGGTGATCCAAGACTGATTCATTTTTATGAAGGTCAGTCGATCGACCGAGTCGGTGGACAGACGCACCCTGTGATCGGTTACCACGCCTCCAGGAGCACTGAATGTGCGTTCCGAAAGAACGCTGGATGCAGGACAGGCCAGTAGCTCAATTGCATACTGTGCAAGCTCTGGCCAGTGATCCATCCTCAAGACCCAGTAACCCAGAGGATTTTCGGTGGGAAAGGTGTCCAAGTCTGATCTTGCCCCTAGGTATTTCTGCACCCTGTAAAACAGACGCTGGCGATGGTTGCTGGAACCGATCATACCTTGGGGCTGCGGACCAAAAAATTGTCTGAACCAATCTGTCAGACGGCCACCTTCTCCACCGCTCCTTCTTTGACTGACCAAAGCCTCAGCAACACGTTGTCCAGAAACAGGAGTTTGTAACCTCCCAGTCTCTGGGAACGCGTTGCACAGACCTTTCTGCAAGGCCTCCCGAAGATGTTTCATCCTCTGCTCCCTCTGCGATGGCAAGATAAGGTCCGCAACCTTACCCTTGTAACGTGGATCAAGGAGGGTTGCCAGCCAGTATTGGTCCTTCTCCTTGATACCACGAATACGAGGATCCTTACGCAGGCTTTGCAGGATCAGGGAGGCCATGCAGCGTAGGTTTGCTGAGGCATTCGGTCCGGAGTCCTCTGGGTCACTAAGGACGACAACGTCCGCAGCCACCTCCTCCCAGCCACGTACAAGTCCATGTGTTTCTTGGGACTGATCCCTTAAAGACTGCTGCTGATGCTGAGTGCCAGGCTCCACCTCCATACTGACACAATCTTCCTCCTCCTCCTCGTCCTCTTCCTGTGTGATCGGCGGGCACGCAGGAACACTGTCTGGATAAAGGGGGCCTTGAGAGCTAAGGAAGTCCTCCTCTTCCTGCCTCTGTTCTGCCTCAAGTGCCCTGTCCATTATTCCACGCAGCGTGTGCTCCAACAGGTGGACAAGGGGGACAGTGTCACTGATGCATGCACTGTCACTGCTCACCATCCTCGTGGCCTCCTCGAATGGTGACAGGACAGTGCATGCATCCCTGATCATGGCCCACTGGCGTGGGGAAAAAAAACCAAGCTCCCCTGACCCTGTCCTGGTGCCATAGTCGCACAGGTACTCATTGATGGCCCTCTGCTGCGTGTGCAGCCGCTGCAGCATGGCCAACGTTGAGTTCCACCTGGTGGGCATGTCACAGATTAGGCGGTTCTTGGGCAGGTTAAACTCCTTTTGGAGGTCCGTCAGCCGAGCACTGGCATTATATGACTGGCGGAAATGCACACAGACTTTCCTGGCCTGCCTCAGGACATCCTGTAAGCCGGGGTACCTGCCCAAGAACCGCTGCACCACCAAGTTAAGGACGTGAGCCAAACAGGGCACATGGGTCATTTGTCCCTGTCGGAGGGCAGAGAGGAGGTTGGTGCCATTGTCGCAAACCACCATTCCTGCCTTAAGTTGGCGTGGCATCAACCACCTCTGAACCTGCCCCTGCAGAGCTGACAGAACCTCTGCCCCAGTGTGGCTCCTGTCCCCCAAGCACACCAGCTCAAGCACCGCATGGCATCTTTTGGCCTGCGTACTTGCGTAGCCCATTGAAGGACTACGGAGCACCGCTGGTTCCGAGGAAGAGGCCATGGAGGAAGAAGAAGAGGGGGTGGAGGAGAGAGGTGTGTCACAATCATTAGCATTTTGGAGGCGTGGTGGCAGAACAACCTCCAACACTACTGCACCTTGTCCTGCATCCTTCCCAGCTGCCAGCAGAGTCCCCCAATGCGCCGTGAAACTTAGGTAACGTCCCTGTCCATGCCTGCTGGACCATGAGTCAGTGGTAATATGCACCTTACCGCTGACCGCCCTGTCCAGCGAGGCATGGACATTGCCTTCCACATGCCGGTAGAGAGCCGGAATCCCCTTCCGTGAGAAAAAGTGGCGTTTGGGTACCTGCCACTGAGGAACCGCACATTCCACAAACTCACGGAAGGGGGCAGAGTCTACCAACTGAAAAGGCAGCAGTTGAAGTGCTAGCAATTTTGCCAAGCTAGCATTCAACCGCTGGGCATGTGGATGGCTGGGAGCAAACTTCTTTCGGCGGTGCAGCAGCTGGGGCAGGGAAATTTGCCTGGTACAATCTGACATCGGTGTACCAAAAGCAGATTGCCCACAAGTACTTGGCTGTGACACACCTAATTCTACACCTTCATTCCTCTCACTGCAGGTCTCAGAGAGGACTGGAGGTCTAGTGGGGTTGGAAATCTCAGCTGATGAGGAGCAAGGAGAGATCCTCTTTGTTCTTTGGTGTGGGTCTTTTAGATACGCTTGCCAACGAACTGCATGGCAGGTCAACATATGTCTGGTCAAGCATGTGGTACCCAAGCGGGAGATGTTTTGGCCACGTGAGATACGCTTGAGACATATGTTGCAAATAGCAGCAGTGCGATCTGATGCACTCGTCTCAAAAAAGGCCCACACCAAAGAACTTTTTGAATAACGCGCAGAGACTGCAGCGCCCTGCACATGTGGAGCTTTGGGGTGTGATGCAGTCAATGTGCTGCCCTTAGGCTGGCCCCTGGAGGGCATCCTGCCTCGTTGGTGATGTGCCGCCTCCTCCTCCTCCTCCTCCTCCTCCTCCTCCTCTCTCCTATCAGGCACCCACGTTGAGTCAGTGACCTCATCATCCCCTCCCTCCTCATCACTGGAGCAAACCTGGCAGTATGCTGCAGCAGGGGGAGCATGACTGCCAGATTGCTGTCCTTCTTGGGCACCCCCTCTGTCCGTGCTCATGTTACTGCCTTCATCGAGCTCAGTATCATCATCAGAGCCTTCCAAACGCTGGGCATCCTCCTGGAGCATGTACCCAACACTGTGGTCAAACAGTTCGAGGGACTCCTCAGGAGGACATGGTGGAGCTAGGGAAGGAGTCACTGATGACATTGAGCTGAGGGAAGAGGCCGCTGCTTTGCCAGACAAAGCACCCTGGGCATAGGTGAGAGAGGATGACCAAGTCTTCCGCATGTTGCGGCTCAACACGGCCAGCTGCCGAAAAAAAAGGCCAAGCGTGTCCCATGGCCACGTGCTGATGAGAATGCACCGTCTCCACGACCAGCACTAGACACAGAGCCTGCTTGCCCTCTCTTATTGGCTTGTGACTGTCTGCCTCTCCTTCTTGGCCTTCCAGACATACTAATGGCCTGTAGCTGCACTAAGCTGGGAGAGATTATATATATATATATATATATATATATATATATATATATATATATATATATATATATATATATATATATATATATATATGTACTGATACTGCAGCTAGCAAAATCAACTGCTTGCCTGTAGTATGAGAAACACCACCAACCTTCTACAGGTAGCTTTAGCTGAACACTGTGAGCAGGACGCACTGCACTAACTGTAAATAGTCTAGCTGCCTGACCGTGGTACTAATAGGATCAAAAGAACACCAGTAATTTTCTTCAGGTAGCTTTATATACTGTAACAAGACAAGCCTGCCTGTCAGTAGGAAGATAACAGGAACGGATCTAGCTGAACACTGTGAGCAGGACGCACTGCACTAAATGTAAATAGTCTAGAAGATAACAGGAACGGATCTAGCTAAACTGAATACAGTGTATATATATATATATATGCAACACCTGGGATGCATATATATACACAATACACTTTAAGTGCAGCTAACTGACTGACTGTCCTGCCTAATCTAGCTAACTCAAATGAAATGACACTGTCTCTCTCTCTCTCTCTCTCTAAGCACACCGGAACACACTGCACAGGGCCGCCGTGTAGGCGGCCTTATATAGTGTGGGGCGTGTACCAAATCCCCTGAGCCATAATTGGCCAAAGCCTCCTTGGCTTTGGCCAATTACGGCTCTCTGTTCAGGCGGCGCTGTGATTGGCCAAGCATGCGGGTCATAGTGCATGCTTGGCCAATCATCAGCAAGCAATGCACTGCGATGCCGCAGTGAATTATGGGCCGTGACGCGCCACACGAATTTGGCGCGAACGGCCCATATCGTTCGCAATTCGGCGAACGACCGAACAGCCGATGTTCGAGTCGAACATGGGTTCCACTCGAACACGAAGCTCATCCCTAAATACCGCAGGCAGCTAAATAAGCTACAAGTTATTTTTTGGTGAGCTCTGCACAGTGTTCACCTAAAGCTACCTGTAGAAGGTTGGTGGTGTTTTCCTGATCCTATTACTACCGCAGGCAGCTAAATAAGCTACAAGTTAGTGTAGTGTGAGCTCTGCATAGTGTTCAGCTAAAGCTACCTGTCGAAGGTTGGGTGTTTTTTTCCTGATCCTATCACTACCGCAGGCAGCTAAATAAGCTACAAGTTAGTTTTTGGCGAGCTCTGCACAGTGTTCACCTAAAGCTATCTGTAGAAGGTTGGTGGTGTTTTCCTGATCCTATCACTACCGCAGGCAGCTAAATAAGCTACAAGTTAGTTTTTGGCAAGCTCTGCACAGTGTTCACCTAAAGCTACCTGTAGAAGGTTGGTGGTGTTTTCCTGATCCTATCACTACCGCAAGCAGCTAAATAAGCTACAAGTTAGTTTTTGGCAAGCTCTGCACAGTGTTCACCTAAAGCTACCTGTAGAAGGTTGGTGGTGTTTTCCTGATCCTATCACTACCGCAGGCAGCTAAATAAGCTACAAGTTAGTTTTTGGCAAGCTCTGCACAGTGTTCACCTAAAGCTACCTGTAGAAGGTTGGTGGTGTTTTCCTGATCCTATCATTACCGCAGGCAGCTAAATAAGCTACAAGTTAGTTTTTTGCGAGCTCTGCACAGTGTTCACCTAAAGCTACCTGTAGAAGGTTGGTGGTGTTTTCCTGATCCTATCACTACCGCAGGCAGCTAAATAAGCTACAAGTTAGTGTATTGCAAGCTCTGCACAGTGTTCAGCTAAAGCTACCTGTAGAAGGTTGGTGGTGTTTTCCTGATCCTATCACTACCGCAGACAGCTAAATAAGCTACAAGTTATTTTTTGGTGAGCTCTGCACAGTGTTCACCTAAAGCTACCTGTAGAAGGTTGGTGGTGTTTTCCTGATCCTATCATTACCGCAGGCAGCTAAATAAGCTACAAGTTAGTTTTTTGCGAGCTCTGCACAGTGTTCACCTAAAGCTACCTGTAGAAGGTTGGTGGTGTTTTCCTGATCCTATCACTACCGCAGGCAGCTAAATAAGCTACAAGTTAGTTTTTTGCGAGCTCTGCACAGTGTTCACCTTAAGCTACCTGTAGAAGGTTGGTGGTGTTTTCCTGATCCTATCACTACCGCAGGCAGCTAAATAAGCTACAAGTTATTTTTTGGCAAGCTCTGCACAGTGTTCACCTAAAGCTACCGTAGAAGGTTGGTGGCGTTTTCCTGATCCTATCACTACTGCAGGCAGCTAAATAAGCTACAAGTTAGTTTTTTGCGAGCTCTGCACAGTGTTCACCTTAAGCTACCTGTAGAAGGTTGGTGGTGTTTTCCTGATCCTATCACTACCGCAGGCAGCTAAATAAGCTACAAGTTATTTTTTGGTGAGCTCTGCACAGTGTTCACCTAAAGCTACCTGTAGAAGGTTGGTGGTGTTTTCCTGATCCTATTACTACCGCAGGCAGCTAAATAAGCTACAAGTTAGTGTAGTGTGAGCTCTGCATAGTGTTCAGCTAAAGCTACCTGTCGAAGGTTGGGTGGTTTTTTCCTGATCCTATCACTACCGCAGGCAGCTAAATAAGCTACAAGTTAGTTTTTGGCGAGCTCTGCACAGTGTTCACCTAAAGCTACCTGTAGAGGGTTGGTGGTGTTTTCCTGATCCTATCACTACCGCAGGCAGCTAAATAAGCTACAAGTTAGTTTTTGGCAAGCTCTGCACAGTGTTCACCTAAAGCTACCGTAGAAGGTTGGTGGCGTTTTCCTGATCCTATCACTACTGCAGGCAGCTAAATAAGCTACAAGTTAGTTTTTTGCGAGCTCTGCACAGTGTTCACCTAAAGCTACCTGTAGAAGGTTGGTGGTGTTTTCCTGATCCTATCACTACCGCAGGCAGCTAAATAAGCTACAAGTAATTTTTTGGCGAGCTCTGCACAGTGTTCACCTAAAGCTACCTGTAGAAGGTTGGTGGTGTTTTCCTGATCCTATCACTACCGCAGGCAGCTAAATAAGCTACAAGTTAGTGTATTGCGAGCTCTGCACAGTGTTCACCTAAAGCTACCTGTATAAGGTTGGTGGTGTTTTCCTGATCCTATCACTACCGCAGACAGCTAAATAAGCTACAAGTTATTTTTTGGTGAGCTCTGCACAGTGTTCACCTAAAGCTACCTGTAGAAGGTTGGTGGTGTTTTCCTGATCCTATTACTACCGCAGGCAGCTAAATAAGCTACAAGTTAGTTTTTTGCGAGCTCTGCACAGTGTTCACCTAAAGCTACCTGTAGAAGGTTGGTGGTGTTTTCCTGATCCTATCACTACCGCAGGCAGCTAAATAAGCTACAAGTTAGTTTTTTGCGAGCTCTGCACAGTGTTCAGCTAAAGCTACCTGTAGAAGGTTGGTGGTGTTCTCATACTACAGGCAGGCAGTTGATTTTGCTAGCTGCAGTATCAGTATATATATATATATATATATATATATATGCCCTCTTTTATTGGCTTGTGAATGTCTGCCTCTCCTTGTTGGCCTTCCAGACATACTAATGGCCTGTAGCTGCACTAAGCTGGGATATATATATATATATATATATATATATATATATATATATATATATATATATATATATATATATATATATATATATATCCCAGCTTAGTGCAGCTACAGGCCATTAGTATGTCTGGAAGGCCAACAAGGAGAGGCAGACATTCACAAGCCAATAAAAGAGGGCAAGCAGGCTCTGTGTCTAGAGGCAACAGTGCTGGTCGTGGAGACGGTGCATCCTCATCAGCACGTGGCCGTGGGACACGCTTGGCCTTTTTTTCGGCAGCTGGCCACGTTATGCCGCAACATGCAGAAGACTTGGTCGAGTGGATGACCAAGCCGTCCTCCTCCTCCTCATCCTCTCTCACCCATGCTCAGGGTACTTTGTCTGGAAAAGCAGCGGCCTCTTCCCTCGGTTTAATGTCATCAGTGACTCCTTCCCTAGTAACACCATGTCCTCCTGAGGAGTTCCTCGAACTGTTTGACCACAGTGTTGGGTACATGCTCCAGGAGGATGCCCAGCGTTTGGAAGGCTCTGATGATGATACTGAGCTCGATGAAGGCAGTAACATGAGCACGGACAGAGGGGGTGCCCAAGAAGGACAGCAATCTGGCAGTCATGCTCCCCCTGCTGCAGCATACTGCCAGGTTTGCTCCAGTGATGAGGAGGGAGGGGATGATGAGGTCACTGACTCAACGTGGGTGCCTGATTGGAGAGAGGAGGAGGAGGAGGAGGCACATCACCAATGAGGCAGGATGCCCTCCAGGGGCCAGCCTAAGGGCAGCACACTGACTGCATCATGCCCCAAAGCTCCGCATGTGCAGGACGCTGCAGTCCTTCAAAAAGTTATTCAAAAAGTTCTTTGGTGTGAGCTTTTTTGAGACGAGTGCATCAGATCGCACCGCTGCTATTTGCAACATATGTCTCAAGCGTATATCGCGTGGCCAAAACATCTCCCGCTTGGGTACCACATGCTTGACCAGACATATGTTGACCTGCCATGCAGTTCGTTGGCAAGCCTATCTAAAAGACCCACACCAAAGAACAAAGAGGACCTCTCCTTGCTCCTCATCAGCTGAGATCTCCAACCCCACTATACCTTCAGTCCTCTCTGAGACCTGCACTGAGAGGAATGAAGGTGTAGAATTAGGTGTGTCACAGCCAAGTACTTGTGGGCAATCTGCTTTCGGTACACCAACGTCAGATTGTTCCCTGCCCCAGCTGCTGCACCGCAGAAAGAAGTTCGCTCCCAGCCATCCACATGCCCAGCAGTTGAATGCTAGCTTGGCAAAATTGCTAGCACTTCAACTGCTGCCTTTTCAGTTGGTAGACTCTACCCCCTTCCGTGAGTTTGTGGAATGTGCGGTTCCTCAGTGGCAGGTACCCAAATGCCACTTTTTCTCACGGAAGGTGATTCTGACTCTCTACTGGCATGTGGAAGGCAATGTCCATGCCTCGCTGAACAGGGTGGTCAGTGGTAAGGTGCATATTACCGCTGACTCCTGGTCCAGCAGGCATGGACAGGGACGTTATCTAAGTTTTACAGCGCATTGGGTGACTCTGCTGGCAGCTGGGAAGGATGCAGGACAAGGTGCAGTAGTGTTGGAGGTTGTTCCGCCACCACGCCTCCAAAATGCCACTACTAATGATTGTGAAACACCTCTCTCCTCCACCCCCTCCTCTTCTTCCTCTATGGCCTCTTCCTGTGCTTTGTCCTCGGAACCAGTGGTGTTCCGTAGGCGTTCAAGGGGCTACGCATGTACGCAGGCCAAAAGATGCCATGCGATGCTTGAGCTGGTGTGCTTGGGGGACAGGAGCCACACTGGGGCAGAGGTTCTGTCAGCTCTGCAGGGGCAGGTTCAGAGGTGGTTGACGCCATGCCAACTTAAGGCAGGAATGGTGGTTTGCGACAATGGCACCAACCTCCTCTCTGCCCTCCGACAGGGACAAATGACCCATGTGCCCTGTTTGGCTCACGTCCTTAACTTGGTGGTGCAGCCGTTCTTGGGCAGGTACCCGGGCTTACAGGATGTCCTGAGGCAGGCCAGGAAAGTCTGTGTGCATTTCCGCCGGTCATATTATGCCAGTGCTCGGCTGGCGGACCTCCAAAAGGAGTTTAACCTGCCCAAGAACCGCCTAATCTGTGACATGCCCACCAGGTGGAACTCAACGTTGGCCATGCTGCAGTGGCTGCACACGCAGCAGAGGGCCATCAATGAGTACCTGTGCGACTATGGCACCAGGACAGGGTCAGGGGAGCTTGTTTTTTTTCCCCACGCCAGTGGGCCATGATCAGGGATGCATGCACTGTCCTGTCACCATTTGAGGAGGCCACGAGGATGGTGAGCAGTGACAGTGCATGCATCAGTGACACTGTACCCCTTGTCCACCTGTTGGAGCACACGCTGCGTGGAATAATAGACAGGGCACTTGAGGCAGAACAGAGGCAGGAAGAGGAGGACTTCCTTAGCTCTCAAGGCCCCCTTTATCCAGTGTCCTGCGTTGCTGTCGATCACACAGGAAGAGGAGGAGGAGGAGGAGGAGGAGGATTGTGTCAGTATGGAGGTGGAGCCTGGCACTCAGCATCAGCAGCAGTCTTTAAGGGATCAGTCCCAAGAAACACATGGACTTGTACGTGGCTGGGAGGAGGTGGCTGCGGACCATGTCGTCCTTAGTGACCCTGAGGACTCCGGACCGAATGCCTCAGCAAACCTACGCTGCATGGCCTCCCTGATCCTGCAAAGCCTGCGTAAGGATCCCCGTATTCGTGGTATCAAGGAGAAGGACCAATACTGGCTGGCAACCCTCCTTGATCCACGTTACAAGGGTAAGGTTGCGGACCTTATCTTGCCGTCGCAGAGGGAGCAGAGGATGGCCTGTCCTACATCCAGCGTTCTTTCGGAACGCACATTCAGTGCTGCTATAGGCTTTGTAACCGATCACAGGGTGCGTCTGTCCACTGACTCGGTCGATCGACTGACCTTCATAAAAATGAATCAGTCTTGGATCACCACCAGCTACCAAGCACCTGATGCTGATGTAACCGAATAATTTTTTTTGAGATCTCAGATCCCTTCAAAGACTATGCTGATGCTAAGTGACTATCCTGAGTAATTATCCTCTTCCTCCTCAATGATCACGCTGATAGCTTGTAAGAATTTTTTTGGTTCTGGGCGCCGTCACCAGTGCCTAAGGCCCAATTTTTCAGCCCCTGTTTAACAGGGGCATGTAATTACAATTTTTGATGCAATACTTTGCAGCAGGGCTCGTTCCTGCGTTCCAACTAGAGTATCTGTGAGGGGTTGCAGTGTTGTGGCACCAGCACCAGTGCCTAAGGCCTAATTTTTTAGCCCCTGTTTATCAGGGGCATGCAATTACAATTTTTGATGCAATACTTTGCAGCAGGGCTCGTTCCTGCGTTCCAACTAGAGTATCTGTGAGGGGTTGCAGTGCTATGGCACCAGAACCAGTGCCTAAGGCCCAATTTTTCAGCCCCTGTTCAACAGGGGCATGTAATTACAATTCTTGATCTAATATTTCACAGCAGGGCCCTGTGAGGGCTTACAGTGTTGTGGCCACAACAACACCTAAGGCCCCAATTTCTGCAGAGTATATAGGGCAGGCACCTACTTTCAAACATCCAACTTACAAACGACTCCTACTTGCAAACGGAAGGAGACAACAGGAAGTGAGATTAAATCTACCCCTAGGAAGGGAAATTTTCTCCTGTAAGAGTTAATATGGGAAAAACATTTCTCCTTTCCACTGATGCTTTATCACCAATCCTTGTTTCACAAAAAAACCCACATTTTCAAAAAACATTTGTCATTGGGACAAAAAGTGAGGTGAAATCTTCTGAAGTGGAGCACAGACAGCAAAACAAATGTCACAGGGCTAATAACCCTTCCCTATGTTTTCCAAAAAGCTTAAAAAAGATTTTTTGGCTGGAGCTAAACACGTTAAAAATGTACCCGTTAAAAATTACAAACAGATTCTACTTAACAACAAACCTACAGTCCCTGTCTTGTTTGTACCGCCTGTATACTGCTGTTCAGTGTATATAGGGCCTGGTGGCCCCACACCTTTCCTTTTTTTAATTTGGTTGCGGGGTTCCCCTTAATATCCATACAAGACCCAAAGGGCCTGGTAATGGACTGGGGGGTACCCATGCCGTTTGTCTCACTGATTTTCATCCATATTGCCAGGACCCGACATTACATTAAAGCCGCAAGCAGTTTTAAATGACTTTTTTTCCTTTAAAAATGACATTTTGTGCAGGGACTGTTCTAAGCACGGGAAACATGCGCAACTTTACAGGCATACTATAGACACCCCCCAGGTACGATATTTAAAGGAATATTTCACTTTCACTTAAAAGTTTTTTTGCATTGATACATGTCCCATGGGGCAGGACCCGGGTCCCCAAACCCTTTTTAGGACAATACCATGCAAATTAGCCTTTAAAATGAGCACTTTTGATTTCGAACATTCGAGTCCCATAGACGTCAATGGGGTTCTAACGTTCGTGCGCATTTTCGGTCCGTTCGCAGGTTCTGGTGCGAAACCGAACCGGGGGGTGTTCGGCTCATCCCTAGTGAGGGTTTACATCCACTTTAAATTATTGAACACTCCTTGATATGTTTTATACCTCAGACCTTTCACTATTTTTGTTGCCCATCTCTGGAATCCTTCTATCTAATCAAAATAATTTTGTGAGATCTCCATAACTGGACACATTATTCTAAATGAGGTCTAAATAAAGATCTATAAGAGGGAATCAAGACCTTTCTCCTAATACTAATAACCTCGCTAGTTATGCAACCCAGAATTCCTTTTACTGTTCCCATTACCTGGCCACCCTGTTTGCTCATTTTGCAATCATCTGAAATAAGTACCCCCAAATCACTTTCTCCTGTAGTCCTGGACAATACTCTACCCCCGATATTGTACTCTATCACATGATTCTTTTTTCAGGTGAATTATTTTACATTTAGAAACATTCAACTGCAGTTATCACTGCATTTATGATGGCATTTTATTAACCACTTTCCGCCCGGCCTGTAGCAGAATGATGGCCGGGAAGTGGTTCGGTGATCCTGACTGGGCGTCATATGACATCCATCAGGATAACAAGCCAGCGCGTGCCCACGGGGGCACGCAGCGTGGCAATCGGTGGTGTGGTGTGTCAGTCTGACACACCGCAACTCTGATCTAGGTAAAGAGCCTCTGATGGAGGCTATTTACCACGTGATCAGCTGTGTCCAATCACAGCTGATCATGCTGTAAACAGGAAAAGCTGTGTATCGGCTTTTCCTCTATTGTGTCTGACAGACGCAGGTAGAGGAGAGCCGATCGGCTGCTCTCCTGACAGGGGAGGTCTGCACTGATTGATTATCAGTGCTGCCCCCCTGAGGATGCCCACCCAGGACCACCATGGTGGCCACCCAGAACCACTTAGGATGCCCACCCATGACCACCAGGGATGCCAATCAGTGCCCATAAATGATGCCAATCAGTGCCCATAAATGAAGCTAATCAATGGTGCCCATCATAAATGCCTGCCAGTGCCTCCTCATCAGTGATGCCTATCAGTGCTATCTATCATTGTACATCAGTGCCATCCATCAGTGCCACCTATCAGTGCCCATCAGTGCCACCCATAAGTACCCATCAGTGCAGTCTTTCAGTGCCCAGTGTCACCTATCAATGTCCATCAGTGCCACCTACCAATGTCGATCAGTGCTGCATACCAGTGCCATCTATCAGTGCCCATCAGTGCCGCCTATCAGCACCCATCAGTGCTGCATATTAGTGCCCATCATCAGTTCCCACTGTGCCACCTCATCAGTGCCAACTCATTAGTGCCACCTCATCAGTGCCGCTTTATCAGTGTCCTTCAGTGCAGCCTCATCAGTGCCCATTAGTGAAGGAGAAAACATACTTATTTACAAAATGTTATAACAGAAACAAAGAAAAACTTTTTTTTTTCCAAATTTTTTGTCTTTTTTTATTTGTTTAGCAAAAAATAGAAACCCTCAATGGTGATCAAATACCACCAAAAGAAAGCTCTATTTGTGGGAATACAATGATAAAAATGTTGTTTGGGTACAGCATTGCAGGTCCACGCAATTGTAATTTAAAAAGCGACAGCACTGAAAGCTGAAAATTGGCTTGGGTAGGTAGGGGGGAAAGTGCCCTGTATTGAAGTGGTTAATGGAGAAGTGTGGGAATTCAACAAAAAAAAAATATGCTTACGTACCTGCTGCAGCATCGGTCTGAAGTGTATCTAAACCCGAGAACAAAATTTTAATATAGTGCAGCTTAGAGGTACTTCTAATCCTTACAGACACATTACAGGTAGGGGTGCACTGAATGGAAATTTTGGTGCCGAAACCGAAAATGAAGGATGCACTAGGTCGAAAACCGAAACCGATACCGAAAATGACAGCTTTTAAAAAATATTTATATTTTTATGTACAATTGTATTATATTGTATTATATTTGACTTTTTAAATTAATTTAATTATCATCAATTTCAAGCAATATTAATTTATCGTTGGCCATTATTGGCACCTTTAGTGCAAGACAGGTCAAGAAAAATGAAGTCTGCAGTCTCTAACCATCTCTTGTATCATGTCCTCAGTCTCTAACCATCTCTTGTATCATGTCCCCAGTCTCTAACCATCTATTGTATCATGTCCCCAGTCTCTAACCATCTCTTGTATCATTTCTTCAGTCTTTAACCATCTCTTGTATCGTCCTCAGTCTCTAACCATCTCTTCTATTGTGTCCCCAGTCTCTAACCATCTCTTGTATCATGTCCCCAGTCTCTAACCATCTCTTGTATCATGTCCCCAGTCTCTTATCATCTCTTGTATCATGTCCTCAGTCTCTAACCAACTCTTCTATCATGTCTGCAATCTCTTACTTAAACGTAAACACACTGCTAATAGTATTAGCAAAATTTCCATTTGGTGCACCTCTAGCAGACATGATACATTAGACGGTCCAGAGACTGCAGACATGATACAAGAGATCAATGCAGCCTCACCAGTGTCCATCAAATGCAGCTTCACCAGTGCCTGTCAGATGCAGCCTACCAGTCAGATGCAGCAGCCTCCTTGTGCATTTCATGCAGCCTCACCAGTGCCTGTGCCCATCAGATGCAGTAGCCTGCCTGTGTCTGTCATGCAACCTCACCAGTGCCTGTGCCCATCCATTGCAATAGCCTGCCTGTGCCCATCAGATGCAGCAGCCTGCCTGTGCCCTTCAGATGCAGCAGAGTGCCTGTGCCCATGACATGCAGCCCACCAGTGCCCATGACATGCAGCCTGCCAGTGCCCATCATGTACAGCCTACCAGGGCCCATGAAATGCAGCCTGCCAGTGCCCATCATGTACAGCCTACCAGTGCCTGGTAGCACGATCTCACACTGTGTGTCCGAGCTGGATCTGAATCGCCATGCAGCCACTGTAATGATATCCCACCACACACACAGCACAATGATTTCCCGCATCGGATCAGTGTGCCGTCTATCACAAGAGGTGGTCTTTGAGGTGGGACATCGTTACAGCGGCTGCATGGTGATTCAAATCTCTGACACACAGCATGAGATTGTGCTACCAGGCACTGGGGAGGCTGCATCTCATGACGTTTATGAGAAGAGTAGGAGGGAGGGGGGACTCTGACAGGGATGCACCAGGATGATACATGCGAGGCACCCAGCGGGGTGGCCCCAGCCCTTTTTTGGCTCCATTATCGGCACTTTTTTTTCTTTGGGCCGCCTGCCGAAAACACAATTTGTGTTGAAATTTTGGTGCACCACTAATTAGAGGTACATTATTAGAGCTACATAATAAATTTTTTCAGGCATTTTTTTCTTTTTATTGTCACCTGGACATGGAGGGGGAGGGGGGGTTAGTAGTGCAAAGAGGTGAACTGAATAATAATATGGTTTAGATTTAGTCCCAAGCTTTCTGGATTTCTGGCTAATCAGCAAATATTTTCCCCATTTGAACAGACACAACAAAATACTTTTAGTGATTTCAGTGGTATATTTAACATACCAAATTAGTATGGAGTGGGGAGGGGGGATGAGAGTACTACCCCCATTCACAGAACACCTGTTTTCCTTTTTTATTAATAAATACAAGGTGTTCTCTGATTGGACAAAGGTTGCAATATGACATCACTGCCCCTCCTCTCCACCTTGTCTAATTTAGAGAATGCTTTGTCTTTATTGCTAAAAATACAAAATGTTCTGTAAATGGGGGCAGCACCAAGTGTTCCTCTTTGGTCAGTTTGCAGCAGGGCAAACCCAGAAGAAGACCCGGAAGATCACGTGCAGACTACTGTAGTGATTGTCTGCATCCATTTCGGTCTCTTAGGCATGAGATATACTGGTACATACTGCAAAAGAGGGAAATTGGGACTTGAAATGAAACAGTTGAAATGCGGAGGTAAGGGTAAAAGTGTTTAATTCATAACAAATGTAGTAGAGGAGTAATTTCATATATATACATGTAGGCACAAGGCATAAACATGATAATACAAGGGTATATAAATAAACATATAAATCAGAATAAATACGTAAAAATCAATAGATGGTGTGTATAACAGCAATTATACCTGCGACTACCGGAAGCGGCATGCCCGGCATCTATATTGGTATTCGCATAGTATAAATACAAATATACTGGTTTCATATTGATAACATCGTCAGAGCGTAATAAATATTTCTGTAGCATCAAGTATAGCTCGACGCGTTTTGTGGATGATTTCTCTCCACTCATCAGGAGCAGATGCGACAATTACCTGTAAAGTATACAAATGTAATGAATCACACTCTAAATAGAGAGGAATGGAAAAGTAATATTTGAAGTTGGCCAAGCACACTCACCAACCCAGGCAACGAATGCGACATGAGGCAAGCGGCACATGGTGGGCCAGAGATAAAGACCACACCACGGGAGCCAAGGTGGCGTGGTATACATAGACAGCATCGGGTGCTGATGGGGTGCCTGGGTGTAGGGGATGTCTCCATGGGGCAAAAGTGCTGATGTGCAAATCATCAAACAGGGGTGTCTGGGAAAAACAAATATGTGTATAATTTAGTATGATAATAAATTGGTATATAAATATACACCCAATTAGTCAGCATAAAGGTGGTAGTATGGAGGAGTAATGAGTCAACAGTGTGACATATATATGTGTAATGAATTGACCTGTGGCTGAAAGATGACTGACAGTAACCTAATTTAGTGTAGACATAGGGAATGGTGCATGGTGATAGAATGAAGATGAATGAAAAAGTAAATTGGAAATTAAAAGTGGAATAAAAATGTGTAACCAGAACTGTGTGAGTAAAAATGGTGGGAACCAAAGTGGACCTAGACCTGAGGACACTTACCTGGTTGCTGTTAACCATGCAACACCAAGCAACACCAAGCAACAAACAGCTGGTGTGCAGGAACCCCAGGCGGAGACCAGCCAGGTGGACAGCCGTCTCCCACTGGGAGATTGGTATATGCACGCCGCCAACGCCACGTGCGTGAGCCCAGGAGGGGGGAAGGGTGTCCGCACACGAGCTAGTTTGCTCAGTGATTAGAGCCAAACCTTCCCCATAAGGGAATCACGCAGTTGGTGCTCTTAACGTCAGTGCAATGACGTCTGAGCTGACGTAAGGCACAAGACGTGAGGACCGTGGCGCCGATGCGCGAAGGGGCATCCACCCGATCTACCGGACACAGAAGTGTGCAGGGAGGAGGGGGAGGACCCACGAGGTGTATCGTGGCTCCCGTACTGTAAGAAAACTCCCAGCACCATCAACATGCCCAATGCCCCAAGGTGCAAGACACCCGCCAGAGCGGTGGGTGCGCGTGATAGTGAAGAAATATATAAGGGTCACATATAAATGTAGGGCCAATGCCACAAATACCATATATTGCTGTTATTAATAAAAACAAGAAATATATACACCGATATACATGGGATATTCCTGGCTATCCCAGATGTGCAGATCCCATACAGAGAGTGCAAACATCTGGGAATAGACCTCACACGTGTAAAGCAGGGGAACACTGCTAAACCAACTATTCAACTGCTTCCATCCCTGTACGTCTGTAGAAAAAGAGGGGGGATTTTGGGACTTTAAATGAGGCCCGATAGGTACCTCCATCCCTATATCAATTGCAAAAGAGGGAAATTGGGACTTTAAATGAAGCAGTTGAACTGCGAAGGTAAGGGTAAAAGTGTTTAATTCATAACAAATGTAGTAGAGGAGTCATTTCATATATATATACACATGTAGGCACAAGGCATAAACATGATAATACAAGGGTATATAAATAAACACATACATCAGAATAAATACGTAAAAATCAATAGATGGTGTGTATAACAGCAATATGACCTGCGACTGCCTGAAGCGGCATGCCCGGCATCTATATTGGTATTCGCATAGTATAAATACAAATATACTGGATTCATATTGATAACATCATCAGAGCGTAATAAATATTTCTGTAGTAGGGATGAGCCGAACACCCCCCTGTTCGGTTCGCACCAGAACATGCGAACAGGAAAAAAGTTCGCTCGAACACGCGAACACCGTTAAAGTCTATGGGACACGAACATGAATAATCAAAAGTGCTAATTTTAAAGGCTTATATGCAAGTTATTGTCATAAAAAGTGTTTGGCCCCGCCCCCCGTTTTTTAAGAACCGTCAGATGAGGAGACACCGTCACACAACGGGAGCCTCCCTCCATGCCAGCATGGGTGAGGAGTGGCCCGGAAAAGAAAATTAAGAAGAGAAGAAGGAAGAAGAGAAGAGGATGAAGAAGAAGATGAAGAGAAGAGCGGGAGCCTCCCCCCCAATGCCATGGGTGCGGAGCGGCCCGAGGAGAAGAAGATAGAAGATGCCGCGGAGGAGATGCTGGACGAGAACGCCGGAGGAAGAACCAGAAGAGCCAGAAGAACCAGAAGAAGAAGAAGATGAAGGAAGAAAGAAGAAGCATTTAAATAAAGGAATTGTCAAAAACTGTCTCTTGTCATTTTTAACTATTTTGACACTTTTTTAGTGAAATGGTAGGGGTAAGTACCCCCTTACCATTTCACACAGGGGGGGGCCGGGATCTGGGGGTCCCCTTGTTAAAGGGGGCTTCCAGATTCCGATAAGCCCCCCGCCCGCAGACCCCCACAACCACCGGCCATGGTTGTGGGGATGAGGCCCTTGTCCTCATCAACATGGGGACAAGGTGTTTTGGGGGGCTACCCCAAAGCACCCTCCCAATGTTGAGGGCATGTGGCCTGGTACGGTTCAGGAGGGGGGGGCGCACTATCGTCCCCCCTCTTTTCCTGTGGCCTGCCAGGTTGCGTGCTCGGATAAGGGTCTGGTATGGATTTTTGGGGGAACCCCACGTCGTTTTTTTTTTTTTTTTGGCGCAGGGTTCCCCTTAAAATCCATACCAGACCTGAAGGGTCTGGTATGGAATTTAGGGGGAACCCCACGTCATTTTTTTTTTTTAATTTTGGCCGGGGTTCCCCTTAATATCCATACCAGACCTGAAGGGCCTGGTATGGAATTTAGGGGGACTCCCACTTCATTTTTTTTTTTTTTAATTTTGGTTCGGGGTTTCCCTGTGGGGAATTCCCATGCCGTTTTTATCAATGAACTTCTATGTGTATTGACGGCAATGCAATAGCCGCGGGTAGTTTTAAATGAGTTTTTTCCTTCGAAATATCATTTTGCTGTCAGGCTGTTCTAAACACGGGAAACATGCGCCCCTTTACAGGCATACTATAGACACCCCCCAGGTACGAAATTTAAAGGGATATTACACTTTTATTGTTTGATTTTAAGCATTATTAAAATCACTGCTCCTGAAAAAACGGCCGTTTTTAAAACTTTTTTTTGCATTGATCCATGTCCCCTGGGGCAGGACCCAGGTCCCCAAACACTTTTTATGACAATAACTTGCATACAAGTCTTTAAAATTAGCACTTTTGATTTCTCCCATAGACTTTTAAAGGGTGTTCCGCGGCATTCAAATTTGCTGCGAACACCCCAAATTGTTCGGTGTTCGGCGAACTTGCGAACAGCCAATGTTCGAGTCGAGCATGAGTTCGACTCGAACTCGAAGCTCATCCCTATTCTGTAGCATCAAGTATAGCTCGACGTGTTTCGTGGATGATTTCTCTCCACTCATCAGGAGAAGATGCGACAATTACCTGTAAAGTATACAAATGTAATGAATCACACTCTAAATAGAGAGGAATGGAAAAGTAATATTTGAAGTTGGCCAAGCACACTCACTAACCCCGGCAACGAATGCGACATGAGGCAAGCGGCACATGGTGGGCCAGAGATAAAAACCACACCACGGGAGCCGAGGCGGCGTGGTATACATAGACATCATCGGGTGATGATGGGGTGCCTGGGTGTAGGGGATGTCTCCATGGGGCAAAAGTGCTGATGTGCAAATCATCAAACAGGGGTGTCTGGGAAAAACAAATATGTGTATAATTTAGTATGATAATAAATTGGTATATAAATATACACCCAATCAGTCAGCATAAAGGTGGTAGTATGGAGGAGTAATGAGTCAACAGTGTGACATATATATATGTGTAATGAATTGACCTGTGGCTGAAAGATGACTGACAGTAACCTAATTGAGTGTAGACCTAGGGAATGGTGCATGGTGATAGAATGAAGATGAATGAAAAAGTAAATTGGAAATTAAAAGTGGAATAAAAATGTGTAACCAGAACTGTGTGAGTAAAAATGGTGGGAACCAAAGTGGACCTAGACCTGAGGACACTTACCCGGTTGCTGTTAACCATGCAACACCAAGCAACAAACAGCTGGTGTGGAGGAACCCCAGGCGGAGACCAGCCAGGTGGACAGCTGTCTCCCACTGGGAGATTGGTATATGCACGCCGCCAACGCCACGTGCGTGAGCCCAGGAGGGGCGCCCGCACACGAGCTAGTTTGCTCAGTGAATGGCGCCAAACCTTCCCCATAAGGGAATCATGCAGTTGGTGCTCTCAACGTCAGTGCAATGACGTCTGAACCGACGTAAGGCACAAGACGTGAGGACCGTGGCGCTGATGCGCGAAGGGGCATCCACCCGATCTACCGGACACAGAAGTGTGCAGGGAGGAGGGGGAGGACCCACGAGTTGCATCGTGGCTCCCGTACTGTGAGAAAACCCCCAGCACCACCAACATGCCCAATGCCCCAAGGCGCAAGACCCCGCCAGAGCGGTGGGCGCGCGTGATAGTGAAGAAATATATAAGGGTCACATATAAATGTAGGACCAATGCCGGAAATGCCATATATTGCTGTTATTAATAAAAACAAGAAATATATACACCGATATACATGGGATATTCCTGGCTATCCCAGATGTGCAGATCCCATACAGAGAGTGCAAACATCTGGGAATAGACCTCACACAAGTAAAGCAGGGGAACACTGCTAAACCAACTATTCAACTGCTTCCATCCCTGTACGTCTGTAGAAAAAGAGGGGGGATTTTGGGACTTTAAATGAGGCCCGATAGGTACCTCCATCCCTATATCAATTGCAAAAGAGGGAAATTGTTTTTCCCAGACACCCCTGTTTGATGATTTGCACATCAGCACTTTTGCCCCACGGAGACACCCCCTACACCCAGGCACCCCATCATCACCCAATGCTGTCTATGTATACCACGCTGCCTCGGCTCCTGTGGTGTGGTCTTTATCTCTGGCCCACCATGTGCCGCTTGCCTCATGTCGCATTTGTTTCCGGGGTTGGCGAGTGTGCTTGGCCAACTTCAAATATTACTTTTCCATTCCTCTCTATTTAGAGTGTGATTCATTACATTTGTATACTTTACAGGTAATTGTCGCATCTGCTCCTGATGAGTGGAGAGAAATCATCCACGAAACGCGGCGAGCTATACCTAATGCTACAGAAATATTTATTACGCTCTGATGATGTTATCAATATGAATCCAGTATATTTGTATTTATACTATGCGCATACCAATATAGATGCCGGGCATGCCGCTTCAGGCAGTCGCAGGTCATATTTCTGTTATACACACCATCTATTGATTTTTACGTATTTATTCTGATTCATGTGTTTATTTATATATAACTTGTATTATCATGTTTATGCCTTGTGCCTACATGTATATATATGAAATTACTCCTCTACTACATTTGTTATGAATTAAACACTTTTACCCTTACCTCCGCAGTTCAACTGCTTAATTTAAAGTCCCAATTTCCCTCTTTTGCAATTTATTAGGGATGGAGGTACCCATCGGGCCTCATTTAAAGTCCCCAAATCCCCCCTCTTTTTCTACATACTGGTACATACTTTCCCTGGACCAGGGTAGGTATGAAATTAATATCATATCTAGAGTTCAACTTTAAAAATAAGGTGTTCTTGACTGCAGCAGCTCTGTGTACAACAATAAAATCATTATCTTTTTTTTTTGGTAAAGCATTCACTGAACATTATATCAGACTTTATTGATTTCTGTCATGTCATTTTTTTTCATCTCCTGTGTCAAATACGTTTACCTTACCAGTCCCTGCACATTTAAAAAAACCTCACACTTCTTCATTTTCATAAGTATATTGTATCCTAAAATAAAAGCATACAAAACTACATAGATTTGATATTGTTTCTGACATGAAACAATATAAATATTACATCCTTAATGTTTTTTTTTTAGGCCACTTTATGAGCAACAGCAAATAACAACATATTATTAACATAATGAAATGTTTGACTTTGTTGTATTGCGTGAGCAAGCAGTTAGGAATGGTATTAAATAAAAGTAATATTTTGATTTGAATGGTGAGTTTTTGATGAATGTGCCTTCTGTCAGGCGATCATGTTAGTCACAGCAGCTCCCTGATTTGTATTCAGCTCACATTTCTCTGTATTATCCAGAAAGAATTTAAAGAAGGCGAGTTTGCTCTAGCTTTCTCCTACATTTATTCCTATTTGCCTTTTTTGTCTCTTTACCTTTCAACTGCAAATATCAGCTGGGAAGTCTTTGAAAGGAAAGGGAGAGTGTTTATAGAAACAAATAAAAATAAAGGTCTGTATGAGGATGAAGATAACAGTGTTAATGACTAAAACCTCACTAACTAGATCTCTCTATTTATTGGTGGTGATTTTAAAAGGAGACAATTTATTTTAAATGTAGCACCCTCTAGTTAGGTAGGTGCTAGAGTGAGAATTTTTCTGGAGAGTAGGAAAATTTAGGCAGGCTTAACTGGTTGCTAGGCCTGTTTGTTTTATATTTTGGGATGAGAGAGGCTCAGGGTAGCAGCTGGTGACTCACAGGTAGCATCACTGTCAACCCCCCTCTTCATTCTAGAAGATCCTAGAAAGAGAGGAGAAGAGGAGAGGCGGAGCTGCCTGGGGTATTCTAAGGAGCCCTGACCAATCCCCAACTTGGATTGGCAGGGGAAAAGACTCCTTAAATACCTAGGGTCAGCCTAGCTGGGGAGGAGTTGTTGGGTGGAAGAGCTGGAGTGAGAGAGTGTGGAGGCTCACAGGGAGCTCCCCAGTCTGGGGGTGGTGACCTTGGACTGGGCTCCAGGAGAAGAGAAAAGATACTGGAAGAGAGGCACATGAGAGAGCAAGGAGAGGACAGCAGGACAGAACACTGCTAAGAGTCTCCAGGGAGGACAACTGGTCGCAGCCCGGAGGGCTGGTGAGTGAAGCACAGTCGGGAGGACTGGGGAGGCACACCTGAGAGAACTGGGAGTTTGCAGTTTGAGATGGGTGCGGAACCAGATGAGAGGACTGTGGGAAGGGCAGTGGAGAGGGGTCATTGCAGCCAGGCTGGCTGGCAGGGCCTGAAGAGAGCTATCTTGGAGTGGTAGCTGAATAGAGGACAGTTAGCACTAGACCTATTTCTACACCACAGGGGCCCGAGGTCCCTGCCTGAAAAAGGCAATCCATTGAGGCCTGGCTGAGTTAGTGTTAGGCCTAACCATGAGGTGCTAGGTAGTCTGGAGTAGGGATGGGTGAGATATTTAGATAGTCAAACGTAAGTTCGAATCAAACATCAGGTGTTCTCCCGTTCACCGAAAAGCAAACATTATAGGCATTTGCGGCAAATTAGAGCACCATGGAACGCCCCATAATGCACTGTGAGATCACAGTGCATTGGCGTCTGATGATTGGCCAAAGCATGCACCTGACTTGCATGCTTTGACCAGACACAGCACACTCTGCTGTGAGAGCCATGATTGGCCAAAGGCAAGGTGCCTTTAGCCAATCATGGCTCAGGGGGGCTAAGTCCACGCCCCACACTATATAAGGCTGCTTACACGGCGGCCGTATATAGTGTTATAATTGAGAGAACATTAGCTAGAGGCAGGTTAGTTAGTGGTGTGCAGGTAGTTTAGTATATATATATACATATATATACAGTGTTCTCAAAATATGCTAGAGTGAAGCTATAACATTAGCAGCGCTGAAAAATCAAAGCTGTAGAAATTGTGTCCCAATTCCAATAATGTGTCATAAATCCATCAATAAAGTTCATATGGGGTTTGAATCCAACTAAATCCCGTCACCACACCACGTGTGAGAAATCTCCTAAGGTAATGAACTTACCAGATAATTCAAAGTAATTTGCTTGTATTAATCAATTCTTTTAAGCAGGCACTGCATCTTTCCATCTAGGTATTGCTTGTGAGTCGTGACAAGCAAGAGAAATGTAAACATAACATTATCCAATAAAGATTTATTTGGTAATTAAAAATCCCCCCTTACAAATGCACACTTACAAATCATAAAAATGAAACAGGCATATAGTATTGCAATTACTCCCGTCTCACTCGCATGTCTATCTCTCACGAGTCTGCTGATATCTGAAAGAGTGTCGTTCCCGAGTTGAGAAGACAGCTGGTCGGATGGCGTAGGTAGCTGCGTGGTTACGCCCTGACACATTTTGTCATCACTTCATCAGAGGGCGTAGCCACACAGCGCAGCTCCTATCCTTCCTTATATAGACTACAAGCGTCTGGTATTAGCCCGGCACATGCTCGTTCAATCTCACCAGCTCTGCAGCATCTGCCGTACTGCTACTAGAGATCTTGTGTATTATACAACCACTCAATATAACAGTCAAATAATATGTAGTCAAATAATATGATCCATCTCCGCCCTTGGATCAATTCACCATACACCGCAACCATATTTTGGTCTGCGTGTCCGGCTATCACCACACATGAAAATAATGGTCGATCCCATCCAATCATATCCAGCAGATCGTTCAGTGTATGGTGTCTTATATCACATAGAGAAACACAAGGCTTAACAAAACATGCAGGGACTATTCATCCATGCATACACTCCTAACCATATTACAATAGCATGTCTCATCTACCCTATTGATATGTTAAATCATTATTTATATCATAAACATTCCATTCTGTTATTACATATATTAAAAATTATATATTAAAAAAAAAAAAAAATATATATATATATATATATATGTTAAAATATGTTCCAGTTATGTACTTAAAATTACATTACTTAAAAAATACATTCCATCACATAAAAACATTTAATAATATACCATTGCTACCTGCATAAATGATAAATTCATTGTTATAAATACCTAAAATTACTGTATTCGCACTTTGACAACTCCCTGACTGTATTACTCCTTCTCCATTCTGGGTACATTTTTTCTTCTCCCCAAAATTTGAGTCCTGAAGGGTCCCTATTATGTTTGCACCGGAAGTGCATTGATACACTGGGGTCTTTAAAACCAATCTTAATATTATTAATGTGCTCTGATACCCTATTCCCTAAGGTGTGTTTAGTGTGAACAATATATAGCAGACCACACGGACATTGAAGCGCATACGCCACATAAGTCGAGTTACACGGGATAAAATCTTTCAAAAATCTCAAACAATAAAAGATAAAATCTCAAACTATTTCCCATTAGCTGTGGATTGGAACTTGATTAATCCTCTAAATTGTGTGTATACTTGTTGGCATGATAGACATCTATGACATGAGTATAATCCTGGCCTGTCCCAGTTTATTTACTGCGATAGAAAATCCTCATCACGTGAGCAATTTCTTCTAATCCTAGCGAATTGCCCTTTTGGTATATTTCTCAACCATGTGGGGTGGTGGCCGCTGTAAATAGGTAAATAACTGTGTCGATCTGTCGGTTTAAAGTACCCTTTAGTAATTATCTGCCGATTGATTATCATTACTTTTTATTGTGTTTGTGTTTCTCTATCAACCTTTTCCAGCTTCTTTTTTATGTCTCCATTAAAATTTAAAGCTTGTTGTGTATCTTTAAATCGGGTCTAACTTCATTTGTAAGTCTGCAATTTGTTTTTCCAATAACCTCATTTTTTGCATTTTTCTTTTCAACACCAATTCCTGAAGTTTGAATCCTACACCATTGAAAAAATTCAACCACTCAATCTCAGTCTCTGGATGCCTCATCATTTAGTCCATCCTGCGGGGACCCTTCAGGAATCAAGTTTTGGGAAGTAGAAAAAATGTACACAGAATGGAGAGGGAGTAATAGGGTCAGGGAGTTGTCAAAGTGCGAAACAAAATGGATTTACTTAACTGACACTTTATGTCCCAAGGGAATGAACGTAGACATTCAACAATGAATTTATCATTTATGCAGGTAGCAATGGTATATTATTATTTTTTTTGTGATGGAATGTATTTTTTTAACCACTTCAATACCAGGCACTTACGCACCTTCCTGCCCAAGCCAATTTTCAGCGCTGTCGCAATTTGAATGACAATTGCGCAGTCATGCTACATTGTACCCAAACAAATTTTTTATCATTTTGTTCCCACAAATAGAGCTTGCTTTTGGTGGTATTTGATCACCTCTGCGATTTTTTTGTGCAACAAATAAAAAAATACCGAAAATTTCGAAAAAAAAAGTTTTTCTTTTTCTGTTAAATTTTTTGTAAATAAGTAAGTTTTCTTTTTCAATGATGGGCACTGATATGGCTGCACTGATGGGCACTGATAAGGCAGCACCGATGGGCACCGATGAGGTGGCACTGATGGGCACTGATGATGGGCACTGATAGGCAACACTGATGGGCACTGATAGGTGGCAATGGTATGCAGCACTGATGGGCACTCATAGGCGGCACTGATGGGCACTCATAGGCGGCACTGATGGGTACTTATGGGTGGCACTGATGGGTACTTATGGGTGGCACTGATAGGTGGTGCAGATGGGCACTAATGGTCACTGAGAGGTGGCACTGATGGGTGGCACTGATGACACTGATGGGTGGCATTGCTGGGCATTACTTGCTTGATCTGGACCATAATGTTGCCAGTCAGTGCCCATTTGTGGGCACTGATTGGCTTCTATTGTGCCTATTTTTTTATATGTGGATGGCCATGGGGTACATACCTGGCCATCCACATGTTGCCCCCTCCCCTGGTGGTCCTGGCAGCTTCCCTGGTGGTCCAGTGTGGGCATCCATGGGGGGGATAAACAATCAGCGCAGACCTCCCCTGTTAGGAGAGCCATTGATTGGCTCTGCTCTACTTGTGTCTGTCAGACGTGAGTAAAGAAAAGCTGATCAAGGGTCTTCTTGTTTACATCATGATCAGCCGTGATTGGAAACGGCTGATCACGTGGTAAAGAGCCTCCATCAGTTTAGCGGGTGAGCGGTGGCTGTTATCCTGCTGGATGTCATATGACGCCCAGTCAGGATAACTGAACCACGGCCGTCATTCTGCTATAGGCCGGGCGGGAAGTGGTAGAGTAATGTAATTTTAAGTACATAACTGGAACATATTTTAACATATATATTTTTTTAATATATAATTTTTAATATATGTAATAACAGAATGCAATGTTTTTGATATACTGTAAATAATGATTTAACATATTAATAGGGGAGATGAGACATGCTATTGTAATACGGTTAGGAGTGTATGTATGGATGAATAGTCCCTGCATGCTTTGTTAAGCCTTGTGTTTCTCTATGTGATATAAGACACCATACACTGAACGATCTGCTGGATTGGATGGGATTGACCATCATTTTTATGTGCGGTGATAGCCGGACATGCAGACCAAAATATGGTAGCGGTGTTTGTTGAATTGATCCAAGGGCGGAGATGGATCATATTATTTGACTACATATAATTTGACTGTTATATTGAGTGGTTGTATAATACACAAGATCTCTAGTAGTGGTGCGATGGATGCTGCAGAGCTGGTGAGATTGAACGAGCGTGTGTGGGGTAATACCCCCTGCTTGTAGTGTATATAAGGATACGAGCTGCGCTGTGTGGCCACGCCCTCTGATAAAGTGATGACGAAACGCATCAGGGCGTGACCACGCAGCTACCTAAGCCGTCCGGCCAGCTGTCTTCTCAACCCGGGAACGCCGCTCTTTCAGATATCAACAGAGTGGTAAGAGATAGATATGCGAGTGAGACGGGAGTCATTGCAATATTATATGTCGGTTTAATATTTATGATTTGTAAGTGCACATTTGTAATGGGGGATTTTTAATTACCAAATAAATCTTTATTAGAAAATGCTATGTGTACATTTCTCTTGCTTGTCACGAGCAATACCTAGATGGAAGGATGTGGTGCCTGCTTAAAAGAATTGATTAATACAAGCAAATTACTTTGATCTATCTGGTAAGTTCATTACCTTAGGGGATTTCTCATACACGGTGTAGTGAAGGGATTCAGTTGGATTCAGACACCATATGAACTTTATTGATGGACTTATGACTAGGGATGAGCCGAACACCCCCCGGTTCGGTTCGCACCAGAACCTGCGAACGAACCGAAAGTTCGCACGAACGTTAGAACCCCATTGACGTCTATGGGACTCGAACGTTCGAAATCAAAAGTGCTCATTTTAAAGGCTAATTTGCATGGTATTGTCCTAAAAAGGGTTTGGGGACCCGGGTCCTACCCCAGGGGACATGTATCAATGCAAAAAAAACTTTTAAAAACGGCTGTTTTTTCGGGAGCAGTGATTTTAACCGGTTCAATACAGGGCAATTTCACCCCCTTCCTTCCCAGGCCAATTTTTAGTTTTCAGCGCTGTCGCATTTTAAATGTCAATTGCGCGGTCGTGCAACGTTGTACCCAAAAAAAATTGACGTCCTTTTTTCCCCACAAATAGAGCTTTCATTTGGTGGTATTTGATCGCCTCTGCGGTTTTTATTTTTTGCGCTATAAACAAAAGAAGAGCGACAATTTTGAAAAAAACACAATATTTTTTACTTTTTGCTATAATAAATATCCCAATTTTTTTTTTTTAAAAACTAATTTTTTCCTCAGTTTCGGCCGATACGTATTCTTCTACATATTTTTGGTAAAAAAAAAAATCGCAATAAGCGTATATTGATTGGTTTGCGCAAAAAGTTATAGCGTCTACAAAATACGGGATAGATTTATGGCGTTTTAAAAAAATATATATTTATTTATTTTTTTACCGCCGATCACGATTTTTTTTCGTGACTGCGACATTATGGCGGACACATCGGACACTTTTGACACATTTTTGGGACCATTCACATTTATACAGCGATCAATGCTATAAAATTGCATTGATTACTGTGTAAATGTGACAGGCAGTGAAGGGGTTAACCACTAGGGGGCGGGGAGGGGTTAATATGTTTCCTAGGGAGTGATTACTAACTGTAGGGGGAGGGGACGCACTAGGGGAGGAGACCGATCAGTGTTCCTCCGTTCTGGGAACACAGATCGGTCTCCTCAGAGCTGACAGGCTGTGGATCTGTGTGTTTACACACACAGATCCACATGCCGGTCCGGTTAACCGGCAATCGCGGGTGCCCGGCGGACATCGCGGCCGCCGGGCACACGCACCGGGTCCCGAGGAACGCGGCGGGCGCGCGCACGCGCTCCCGGCGGTGCGCGCGGACGCGCTCCCGGCGGTGCGCGCGCACCCCCTAGGCGGCCGGGAGTCCCAGGACGTCATATGACGCCCACCCAGGATGGGAGATCCCATCTGTGGACGTCATATGACTATGGGCAGGTAATGAAGTGGTTAATGATGCTTAAAGTAAAAAAAAAAAGTGAAATATTCCTTTAAATATCGTACCTGGGGGGTGTCTATAGTATGCCTGTAAATTGACGCGTGTTTCCCGTATTTAGAACAGTCCCTGCACCAAATGTCATTTTTAATGGAAAAAATCTAATTTAAAACTGCTTGCGGGTTTAATGTCATGTCGGGTCATGGCAATATGGATGAAAATCAGTGAGACAAACGGCATGGGTACCCCCCAGTCCATTACCAGGCCCTTTGGGTCTTGTATGGATATTAAGGGGAACCCCGCACCCAAATTAAAATAAGGAAAGGCCCTATATACTCTGAACAGCAGTATACAGGCGGTGCAAACAAGACAGGGACTGTAAGTTTGTTGTTAAGTAGAATCTCTTTGTAATTTTGAACGGGTACATTTTTAACGTGTTTAGCTCCAGCCAAAAAATCTTTTTTAAGCTTTTTGGAAAACATAGGGAAGGGTTATCACCCCTGTGACATTTGTTTTGCTGTCTTTCCTCCTCTTCAGAAGATTTCACCTCACTTTTGTCCCAATGAAAAATGTTTTTTGAAAATTTGGATTTTTTTGTGGAACAAGGATTGGAAAGCATCAGTGGAAAGGAGAAATTGTTTTCCCATATTAACTCCTACAGGAGAGAATTTCCCTTCCTAGGGGTAGATTTCATCTCACTTCCTGTTGTCTCCTTCCGTTTGCAAGTAGGAGTCGTTTGTAAGTTAGATGTTTGAAAGTAGGGTCCTGCCCTATATACTCAGCAGAAATTTGGGCCTTAGGTGTTGCTGTGGCCACAACACTGTAAGCCCTCACAGGGCCCTGCTGTGAAATATTAGATCATGAATTGTAATTACATGCCCCTGTTGAACAGGAGCTGAAAAATTAGGCCTTAGGCACTGGTGCTGGTGCCACAACACTGCAACCCCTCACAGACACTCTAGTTGGAACGCAGGAACGAGCCCTGCTGCAAAGTATTGCATCAAAAATTGTAATTACACGCCCCTGTTAGACAGGGGCAGAAAAATTGGGCCTTAGGCACTGGTGGTGGCGCCCAGAACCAAAAATGTTCTTACAAGCTATCAGCGTGATGATTGAGGAGGAAGAGGATAATTACTCAGGGATAGTCACTCAGCATCAGCATAGGCAGTCTTTGAAGGGATCTGAGATTTCAAAAAAAATTATTCGGTTACATCAGCATCAGGTGCTTGGTAGCTGGTGGTGATCCAAGACTGATTCATTTTTATGAAGGTCAGCCGATCGACCGAGTCGGTGGACAGACGCACCCTGTGATCGGTTACCACGCCTCCAGCAGCACTGAATGTGCGTTCCGAAAGAACGCTGGATGCAGGACAGGCCAGTAGCTCAATTGCATACTGTGCAAGCTCTGGCCAGTGATCCATCCTCAAGACCCAGTAACCCAGAGGATTTTCGGTGGGAAAGGTGTCCAAGTCTGATCTTGCCCCTAGGTATTCCTGCACCATGTAAAACAGACGCTGGCGATGGTTGCTGGAACCGATCATACCTTGGGGCTGCGGACCAAAAAATTGTCTGAACGCATCGGTCAGACGGCCACCTTCTCCACCGCTCCTTCTTTGACTGACCGAAGCCTCAGCAACACGTTGTCCAGAAACAGGAGTTTGTAACCTCCCAGTCTCTGGGAACGCATTGCACAGACCTTTCTGCAAGGCCTCCCGAAGATGTTTCATCCTCTGCTCCCTCTGCGATGGCAAGATAAGGTCCGCAACCTTACCCTTGTAACGTGGATCAAGGAGGGTTGCCAGCCAGTATTGGTCCTTCTCCTTGATACCACGAATACGAGGATCCTTACGCAGGCTTTGCAGGATCAGGGAGGCCATGCAGCGTAGGTTTGCTGAGGCATTCGGTCCGGAGTCCTCTGGGTCACTAAGGACGACAACGTCCGCAGCCACCTCCTCCCAGCCACGTACAAGTCCATGTGTTTCTTGGGACTGATCCCTTAAAGACTGCTGCTGATGCTGAGTGCCAGGCTCCACCTCCATACTGACACAATCTTCCTCCTCCTCCTCCTCCTCCTCGTCCTCTTCCTGTGTGATTGGCGGGCGCGCAGGAACACGGTCTGGATAAAGGGGGCCTTGAGAGCTAAGGAAGTCCTCCTCTTCCTGCCTCTGTTCTGCCTCAAGTGCCCTGTCCATTATTCCACGCAGCGTGTGCTCCAACAGGTGGACAAGGGGGACAGTGTCACTGATGCATGCACTGTCACTGCTCACCATCCTCGTGGCCTCCTCGAATGGTGACAGGACAGTGCATGCATCCCTGATCATGGCCCACTGGCGTGGGGAAAAAAAACCAAGCTCCCCTGACCCTGTCCTGGTGCCATAGTCGCACAGGTACTCATTGATGGCCCTCTGCTGCGTGTGCAGCCGCTGCAGCATGGCCAACGTTGAGTTCCACCTGGTGGGCATGTCACAGATTAGGCGGTTCTTGGGCAGGTTAAACTCCTTTTGGAGGTCCGTCAGCCGAGCACTGGCATTATATGACCGGCGGAAATGCACACAGACTTTCCTGGTCTGCCTCAGGACATCCTGTAAGCCCGGGTACCTGCCCAAGAACCGCTGCACCACCAAGTTAAGGACGTGAGCCAAACAGGGCACATGGGTCATTTGTCCCTGTCGGAGGGCAGAGAGGAGGTTGGTGCCATTGTCGCAAACCACCATTCCTGCCTTAAGTTGGCGTGGCGTCAACCACCTCTGAACCTGCCCCTGCAGAGCTGACAGAACCTCTGCCCCAGTGTGGCTCCTGTCCCCCAAGCACACCAGCTCAAGCACCGCATGGCATCTTTTGGCCTGCGTACTTGCGTAGCCCCTACGACTACGGAGCACCGCTGGTTCCGAGGAAGAGGCCATGGAGGAAGAAGAAGAGGAGGGGGTGGAGGAGAGAGGTGTGTCACAATCAGCATTTTGGAGGCGTGGTGGCGGAACAACCTCCAACACTACTGCACCTTGTCCTGCATCCTTCCCAGCTGCCAGCAGAGTCACCCAATGCGCCGTGAAACTTAGGTAACGTCCCTGTCCATGCCTGCTGGACCATGAGTCAGCGGTAATATGCACCTTACCGCTGACCGCCCTGTCCAGCGAGGCATGGACATTGCCTTCCACATGCCGGTAGAGAGCCGGAATCGCCTTCCGTGAGAAAAAGTGGCGTTTGGGTACCTGCCACTGAGGAACCGCACATTCCACAAACTCACGGAAGGGGGCAGAGTCTACCAACTGAAAAGGCAGCAGTTGAAGTGCTAGCAATTTTGCCAAGCTAGCATTCAACCGCTGGGCATGTGGATGGCTGGGAGCAAACTTCTTTCGGCGGTGCAGCAGCTGGGGCAGGGAAATTTGCCTGGTACAATCTGACGTCGGTGTACCAAAAGCAGATTGCCCACAAGTACTTGGCTGTGACACACCTAATTCTACACCTTCATTCCTCTCACTGCAGGTCTCAGAGAGGACTGGAGGTCTAGTGGGGTTGGAAATCTCAGCTGATGAGGAGCAAGGAGAGATCCTCTTTGTTCTTTGGTGTGGGTCTTTTAGATACACTTGCCAACGAACTGCATGGCAGGTCAACATATGTCTGGTCAAGCATGTGGTACCCAAGCGGGAGATGTTTTGGCCACGTGAGATACGCTTGAGACATATGTTGCAAATAGCAGCGGTGCGATCTGATGCACTCGTCTCAAAAAAGGCCCACACCAAAGAACTTTTTGAATAACGCGCAGAGACTGCAGCGCCCTGCACATGTGGAGCTTTGGGGTGTGATGCAGTCAATGTGCTGCCCTTAGGCTGGCCCCTGGAGGGCATCCTGCCTCATTGGTGATGTGCCGCCTCCTCCTCCTCCTCCTCATCTCTCCTATCAGGCACCCACGTTGAGTCAGTGACCTCATCATCCCCTCCCTCCTCATCACTGGAGCAAACCTGGCAGTATGCTGCAGCAGGGGGAGCATGACTGCCAGATTGCTGTCCTTCTTGGGCACCCCCTCTGTCCGTGCTCATGTTACTGCCTTCATCGAGCTCAGTATCATCATCAGAGCCTTCCAAAACGCTGGGCATCCTCCTGGAGCATGTACCCAACACTGTGGTCAAACAGTTCGAGGGACTCCTCAGGAGGACATGGTGGAGCTAGGGAAGGAGTCACTGATGACATTGAGCTGAGGGAAGAGGCCGCTGCTTTGCCAGACAAAGCACCCTGGGCATGGGTGAGAGAGGATGGAGGAGAATGAGGACGGATTGGTCATCCACTCGACCAAGTCTTCCGCATGTTGCGGCTCAACACAGCCAGCTGCCGAAAAAAAGGCCAAGCGTGTCCCATGGCCACGTGCTGATGAGGATGCACCGTCTCCACGACCAGCACTAGACACAGAGCCTGCTTGCCCTCTCTTATTGGCTTGTGACTGTCTGCCTCTCCTTCTTGGCCTTCCAGACATACTAATGGCCTGTAGCTGCACTAAGCTGGGATAGAACACCAGTAATTTTCTTCAGGTAGCTTTATATACTGTAACCAGACAAGCCTGCCTGTCAGTAGGAAGATAACAGGAACGGATCTAGCTGAACATTGTGAGCAGGACGCACTGTACTAAATGTAAATAGTCTAGCTGCCTGACCGTGGTACTAATAGGATCAAATAGAACACCAGTAATTTTCTTCAGGTAGCTTTATATACTGTAACCAGACAAGCCTGCCTGTCAGTAGGAAGATAACAGGAACGGATCTAGCTGAACACTGTGAGCAGGACGCACTGTACTAAATGTAAATAGTCTAGCTGCCTGACCGTGGTACTAATAGGATCAAATAGAACACCAGTAATTTTCTTCAGGTAGCTTTATATACTGTAACCAGACAAGCCTGCCTGTCAGTAGGAAGATAACAGGAACGGATCTAGCTGAACACTGTGAGCAGGACGCACTGTACTAAATGTAAATAGTCTAGCTGCCTGACCGTGGTACTAATAGGATCAAATAGAACACCAGTAATTTTCTTCAGGTAGCTTTATATACTGTAACCAGACAAGCCTGCCTGTCAGTAGGAAGATAACAGGAACGGATCTAGCTGAACACTGAGCAGGACGCACTGTACTAAATGTAAATAGTCTAGCTGCCTGACCGTGGTACTAATAGGATCAAATAGAACACCAGTAATTTTCTTCAGGTAGCTTTATATACTGTAGCCAGACAAGCCTGCCTGTCAGTAGGAAGATAACAGGAACGGATCTAGCTGAACACTGTGAGCAGGACGCACTGCACTAAAGGTAAATAGTCTAGAAGATAACAGGAACGGATCTAGCTGAACACTGTGAGCAGGACGCACTGCACTAAATGTAAATAGTCTAGAAGATAACAGGAACGGATCTAGCTAAACTGAATACAGTGTATATATATATATATATATGCAACACCTTGGATGCATATATATACACAATACACTGTAAGTGCAGCTAACTGACTGACTGTTCGGCCTAATCTATCTAACTCAAATGAAATGACACTGTCTCTCTCTCTCTCTCTATCTCTCAGCACACCGGAACACACACTACACAGGGCCGCCGTGCAGGCGGCCTTATATAGTGTGGGGCGTGTACTAAATCCCCTGAGCCATAATTGGCCAAAGCCTCCTTGGCTTTGGCCAATTACGGCTCTCTGTTCAGGCGGCGCTGTGATTGGCCAAGCATGCGGGTCATAGTGCATGCTTGGCCAATCATCAGCCAGCAATGCACTGCGATGCCGCAGTGAATTATGGGCCGTGACGTGCCACACGAATTTGGCGCGAACGGCCCATATCGTTCGCAATTCGACGAACGGTCGAACAGCCGATGTTCGAGTCGAACGTGGATTCGACTCGAACACGAAGCTCATCCCTACTTATGACACATTATTGGAATTGGGACACAATTTCTACAGCTTTGATTTTTCAGCGCTGCTAATGTTATAGCTTCACTGTAGCATATTTTGAGATTATCTGTTTATATTTATAGTGGCTGCTTATGTTTCTGGTGGAAAACGATAGTATTGTTACTCTATGAGCGCAGGGAGGGAGGTACCATTTACTTTTGTGCTTGAATACTTCTCATTTTTGCTTTATTTATACAGTTTTGTTAGTGTAGTGTATCAGTATATACAATATATATATATATATATATATATATATATATATATATATATATATATATATATATATATATATATATATATATATACACTCTGCATTCAGTGTAGACTATATATACAGTGCAGGCATCCTAGTTGTCAGAAACCATGAATCAGACTGAGACATAAGTACAGCTAAATCACACTTGTTTAATAATAAAAGTTCGGTAACTGGAATGGATAGTCAGACAAGCCAGAAAGTCAGGAAGTCAGGAATCAGCGTAGTGGAACAGCAAGCAGGATCTGGAGCCAGAAGGAAATGTCAGCCAAGCAAGTCTTTAACAGAAGCACAGGAAAAAGTCTCTGTGATGTTGACCAAGGCGAAGGCAGAGATCATCTGGGCTGAACGGCTAAAGTAAGTCCCCACAACCCTTGCCAGTGGTTGTGGGGGTCTGCAGGTGGGGGGCTTATCGGAATCTAGAAGCCCCTTTAACAAGTGACCAAAAAAACGGTCAAAATGTAAAAACCACAATAGACAGTTTTTGACAATTTCTTTATTAAAAAAAAAGTGTCCCGCCATGTCCATCCATCTTCAATCACGCCGCCCGACAGACCCGAAAACAGGTGACGTAACTTCATGCGCCGATAGAGGGGGGCTGAGTCATCCAGTTACGTCAACAGGTGGCTCCGCCCTTGCCTATATAACAGCTGTCACAGCAAAAAGACAGCAGTCGCCGGGAGGCCTCCCACGGAGGCGGAGTAATTCCATTTTATTTCTACTTTTCGTGTCCATCGGGTGGCATGACTGACGATGGATGTACATTGCGGGACACTTTTTAGTGCTCGCTCATCTCCCCTGTCCTGGCCTGCCAGGCTGGTTGCTCGGATAAGGGTCTGGTATGTATTTTGGGGGGGCCCACGCCAATTTGTTTAAAAATTTTGGCATGGATTTTCCCTTAAAAATCCATACCAGACCCAAAAGGCCTGGTAAGGACTGGGGGGAACCCACGCTGTTTTTTTTGCTTGATTTTTATCTATATTGCTGGGGCCGGCAATACATTACAGCCGAAAGCAATTTTAGATTACATTTTTTCCTTTAGAAATTTCATTTTGCTGCAGCACTGTAAAACATATCACACAAATGCACCCCTTTTATAGGCAGACTAATTTAAAGGACTATTTCATTTATATTGTTTCACTTTATGCATTATTTAAATCACTGCTTCTGTAAAAATGGTCGTTTTAAAAACTGTTTTTGCATTGATACATCTCCTCTGGGGCAGTACCCGGGTCCCCATACACTTTTTTGGCAATAACCTGCATATAAGCCTTTAAAATGGGCACTTTTGATTTTTCATGTTCGTGTCCCATAGACTTTAATAGGGTTTGAATGTTTGCACAACATTTTTTGCCTGTTCGCATGTTCTGTGGTGAACCGAACCGAGGGGTGTTCAGCCCATCCCTAGTCTGGAGAGGCAACAGTCTGCAACAAGTGAAGTGCTGTAGGAGTGAAGGAAAAGAGGTATTAAGCAAGTGTTTGTGCTGGAGAGAAGACTGGAGTGTATATACTGGAGTGTATATAGAAGTCCCAAGCAAGTTGTGCTAAGAGCCCTTGCACACTGGGGCGGGGGGGCGGCGTCGGCGGTAAAACGCCGCTATTATTAGCAGCGTTTTACCGCCGGTGTGCGGCCGCTAGTGGGGCGGTTTTACCCCCCGCTAGCGGCCGAGAAGGGGTTAAATACCACCGCAAAGCGCCTCTGCAGAGGCGCATTGGCGGCGGTATAGCCGCGCCGTCCCATTGATTTCAATGGGCAGGAGCGGTGAAGGAGCGGTATACACACCGCTCCTTCACCGCTCCGAAGATGCTGCTGGCAGGACTTTTTTTACTGTCCTGCCAGCGCATCGCTCCAGTGTGCAAGCCCTTGGGGCTTGCACACTGGAATGAAAGCAGCGGCACTTTCGGGGCGGTTTGCAGGCGCTATTATTAGCGCAATAGCGCCTGCAAATCGCCCCAGTGTGCAAGGGCTCTAAATGATTCTGGGCACCTAATAACTACCCTTTACCCATCCAAGTTTAATCACCTCAATAAAAAAAACAAAAAAACAAAGCTTATGGACTGTTCTAAGAGCCCTTTCACACTGGGGCGGTTTGCAGGCGTTATTGCACTAAAAATACCGCCTGCAAACCGACCCAAAACAGCCGCTACTGTTTGTTCAGTGTGAAAGCCCGAGGGCTTTCACACTGAAGCGGTGCGCTGGCAGGAGAAGAAAAAGACTCCTGCAAGCCGCATCTTTGGAGTGTATTCACCGCTCCTAAACTGCTCCTGCCCATTGAAATCAATGTGACAACGCGGCTATACCGCTGCAAAACTGTGCTATGCGAGCAGTTTTAACCTTTTTTCGGGCGCCAGCGTGGGGTTAAAACCGCACCGCTAGCGGCCGAATACCGCCGCAAAAACTACGGTAAAGCAGCGCTAAAAATAGCGCTGTTTTACCACAGACGCCCCCACCGCCCCAGTGTGAAAGGGGCCTAAGTCTGAATGAATGGATGTCGGCCTGTGCAGGGTGACAGGTGAACCACAACGTTCAGCAACCCCTACAGGGGCATGGCTATATATAGATATGTATATAGATATATATCTATATATATATATCTATATATATAGATATATATCTATATAAAGAGAGCGAGCGAGCAAGAAAGAGAAAGAGAGAGATAGATAGAGGGAATTATTAATAGATATTGTATGGGAACTGTCATGTTCTTGGTTGTAGAGTTAACCTTTAAGCACTACATCCATCTGATTCCCCTCTACCTCAAGGCAACATTCACTTGGCCACATGGGTGTGGATAGTTTACTGCATTTAGAGGCAGCTAAATGCGATCTCTGAATGCAGCAACACTCTGTGCTATGCCCGCATATAAACTAACCAGTTTGCTTTGGCCAGCTTGTTGCACAGCTAAACTCATCAGAATCATCAAACACTGTATGCACACTAGGGGTGCACATCTTCACTGGCCTTATGATTCAATTTCATTATGATTATCCTGTCCACAATTTGGTCACAATGCATCACGATTACTGCGCATAGTTTTCATCCAAAAAGTTCAAGCAGACAGAAGAGCTCAATTTTTTTTTATTTTATCTGTTCTTAAAAAAAGAAGACAACACATGTAGCAAAGTGTAAACACAGCAGACAACTTAAAGACGAGCTCCAGACTGCCCCCAAAATACTACAAGAGAGGGTCAGAGACTGCAGACATGATACAAGAGATGGTCAGAGACTGCAGACCTACTAGAGGAGATGGCCAGAGACTGCAGATATGATACAGGAGATGGTCAGAGACTGCAGACTTGGGACTAGAAAACAGTGGGTTGATTATGTAAGTTCTTTATTGCTGTGAGAAAAACTTACTTATCAGCATCGTAATGCCTGGTGTAAGTTTCAGACAATTTGACAGGGTTGGCTGGATGTTCCAGAATTTGCCCTGCCTCAGTTAGTCATGGACAGGCTACTGCGAGTGTAATGGATTATTCTCAAACATATTGTATATCACATATCCCTACACCCATTTTTGGTAGTAGGGTTTTTGTCTCTTATTAGATTATCAGCTTAATGTTTAAGTGATCTACATTATGTTCTATTTTGCTTCTATTGGGTTGTCAAACATAAGCAACATGTAACAGGATGATGCTGTTATTTTCTCCCTTTGCAAAGCTATGTATATGTGTATCCCAAAAGACTTTGTAATTTCTGTATGGATGCTTTTCCTTTTATGTCAAAAAAACTTTTTGGACTAAAAAATATGTATTTTTAAATACAAGTAGTGTAAGTTCCTGAAGTTGACTTGGTATCAGTTTCTTGCAATCTCTGTACAGAACGGCAGGAAGAAGCAGTACAAGAGTTAGAGGAAGTAGCAGTACAAGAAGCCAATCAGTTCATATGCTGACTAGAAGCATGCTGTTATGAAGAGAAAGCAGAGTGGCAGATGGATGAACTCCTACTTTTCCTTTCACCATCCAGTCATATGCTGGGGCAGGACCAGGCTGACCTGGACTCAAAGACTCAAAAGACGTGGGTTGAATGATGTTAGCCATCAGACTGAGGACAGAATAAAAGTACTGGGGGGGGGAAGTCTCTCGTTGGAGCTCTGTTTTAACCCTTTCACTGCCACTGATGTATGCCATATGATGGCAGCAGAGGGGATTTTACACTCATGAATGTAAACATTGCAAGCTGACTGTTGGCTTTCAGACAGAAGTGATCCGGCAGCTGTAGCTTTCACAGACCCTCAAAACATGCATCCCCCATGTGACCCCCCCCCCCTCGTCATGCATTCTGAGCTTCAATATTTTACCTGGGACCTACGTGCCAGGAGTCACTATGTAGAGGGGATACAGACCAGTGAATATGCATTCAATAATCCCCTTTCGCTAATAAGAACCCAGGAGTGACATGTAATGTATTTCAGTTTCTACTTCTACTTTCCCCAGCTGCTGTTGCCAGTGGAAAAGCTAATGAAGCATGATCTGTGGTCTACTGGCTTCAATGAAGTGCAGGGGAAACATTAGACCGCTAATGTCTCCTTAAAGGGGTTGTAAACCCTCAAGGTTTTTCACCTGAATGCATTCTATGCATTCAGGTGAAAAACCTCCTGTGATGCAGCAGCCCCCCAGAGCCCTCCTTTTACTTACCTGAACCCTGTCTTTCCAGCAACGGGGATGAGCACACCAGCTCCAGCCGGTGTCTCGGGTCCTAATTGGACAGGTTGATAGCAGCACAGCCATTGGCTCACGCTGCTGTCAATCAAATCCTATGATGTGGGAGCCGGGGGCAGGGCTGAGTCCTGCTGTCTGTGTCAATGGCTCTCGAGAAGAGGAGGAGCCAGGAGTGCCGCTGAGGGACCCCAGAAGAGGAGGATCAGGGCTGCTCTGTGCAAAACCAACTACACAGAGAAGGTATGTATAACATGTTTGTTTAAAAAAACAAAAACCAAAAAAAGCCCTTTACATATCCTTTAAAGTGAACCTATCCTTTAAAACTATGCTATCACATAGGAAACTTTGTGATAGCAATAAAGTTAACTGAAAAAAAAAAGAAATTAAAGGAACACCCAAGCCCTTAAGCCCCATTAAAAAATGTTGGGACCCCTGCCCCCATGTACATGAACTTACATATGCAAACATACCCATGGCGGGGGGTGCCTACATATGAAAATGCCTATTGCACTACGCGTGCACCTTGGAGTGAGAGAAGCTAATCTAGGGCCATTATTCACAGTTATCTCTAAACTGATGAGCTCTTAAAGCATCTTGTAAGGGTAATTTTGGGTACCAAATTGTAACTGTTTCAAGTCTGTTTAACCACCTCCGGACCGCCCACTGTATATTGACGTCCTTTTTTTAAAGATGGATATCTCGGTAACGGCAGCAGCTGCTGCCACAACCGAGGTATCCATCTTTAGGGCAGCCGGTTCTGTACATGATAATGGTGGTCTCTGCGGCGGGTTCACCGCGAGATCACCGTTATCGGCGGCGGGAGAGGTGCCACCCCCCCTCCCGCCTCTCTCCCGCACCCTCCGCCGCTTACCGGAGCCGTCGGTAGCGGCGGAGGAGATCGGGTCCTGTCAGTGCTTCGGTATAGAGATGAGTGAGGCCAAGATGGCCCCCACCCGTCTCTATACCATGTGACGGCCGGAGCGACGTCATTACGACGGCTCCGCCCACTTCTCTTAAAGGCACAATTTTTTTTGTGTCATTTTTTTAAACAACTTTTTTTTTTTTTTTTGCATTTTAGTCTAAATATGAGATCTGAGGACTTTTTGACCTCAGATCTCATATTTAAGAGGACCTGTCATGCTTTTTCTATTACAAGGGATGTTTACATTCCTTGTAATAGGAATAAAAGTGATCCAATTTTTTTTTTTTAAAACAGTGAAAAAATAAATAAAATAAAGTAAAATAAATAATAAAAAAAAAAAAAAAAATTTAAAGCGCCCTGTCCCGACGAGCTCGCGCGCAGAAGCGAACGCATACGTGAGTAGCGCCCGCATATGAAAACGGTGGTCAAACCACACATGTGAGGTATCGCCGCGACCGGTAGAGTGAGAGCAACAATTCTAGCCCTAGACCTCCTCTGTAACACAAAACATGCAATCTGTAGAATTTTTTAAACGTCGCCTATGGAGATTTTTAAGGGTAAAAGTTTGACGCCATTCCACGAGCGAGCGCACTTTTAAAGTGTGACATGATGGGTATCAATTTACTTGGCGTAACATTATATTTCACAATATAAAAAAAATTGGGCTAACTTTACTGTTGTCTTATTTTTTTTTTCAAAAAAGTGAATTTTTTCCAAAAAAAGTGCGCTTAGAAGACCGCTGCGCAAATACGGTGCAAAAAAAAGTATTGCAATGACCACTATTTTATTCTCTAGGGTGTTAGAAAAAAAACAATATATAATGTTTGGGGGTTCTAAGTAATTTTCTAGCAGAAAAACCTGTTTTAAACTTGTAAACACCTAAAATCCAAAACGAGGCTGGTTTTGAAGTGGTTAAGGGTTCACATAAATGTCTAGATCCAATGATCCACATGTAGACTCAAGGTGTTTCGAATGATCTTCTTCAGGACACATGTGAATAGTATTAGTATGATGGAACCCATACATTTCTTTAAAAAACAGAGATAGACAACCGTCTGAAATCCACACAATGTGAAGTGTCTTTTTCCCATAAGGGAGACTTAGCACAGGGTGGCAAGAACCAAATGAGTCTCAGAGCATCAAGGCATATTATAGCTATAATCAGTGGTGGCTGGTGTTTTTTTTTGGGGGGGTGGCAAACAACCACCCCCTTGGTTGGGTCACCTGCACCCTACTGCTCTCTCTTGGTCGGGTCACCTGCACACCCCCCACCTCCAAGGGTTCACGGTCAGTCAGTCATCCAGCACTTACGCCATCTAGGTTCTGGGTGGGCAGCGCTGCGATGGGCGGACTTCTCCTCCTCGCCATCACAGCAACTTCCGCCGTGCGTCTCCTCCCTACTCCTCCTAGGCATCCAATAGGATCGCCTGTCCTTTCAGCCAATCTGGCGACGGGTCTCACAACGTGCTTCCTGATTGGCCAGGAGGAGGATCAGTGGGAGAATAGCGAATTATCATTCACTATTCTCACACAACTGGGTGGGCTCAGAGCGCAGTGCTCTGCGTCCCAAGCCCATCCTTTTTTGAAGCCTATTAGAGCTTCTGGCTCTAATCACGTGCTTAATCCCCCCCCATTTGAATCCATGCATCCAGCTCCCGGATGTAAATTAGAGGGCTGGACGCGCATGGATGGGGGGGGGGGGGGGCATGTCCATATACCCCTAATGGATGGGCCACCACTGGCTATAACATCAGGTGTCCGTGAATCTATACTCTAAAGGATCAGTTGCATGAAAAGATGTCCCCACAAAAGGTATGCTTAGGCTTAATTTACACACTGCCTACTTTGTACACATAGGCTTTTACCAGAGTTTAGGAGCTGCTACAGTTAGGGGAGCTTCAATCTCCCTCAACTGCCCTCTCCTGAACGCAGAAGAATCGCATTCAGGATGGGAACGTTTTGACCGCTGCCAGTGGGAAACATCAAACCACAATTTTCACCAGCTCCTAAACTCCGATAAAAGCCTATGTGTACATGGAAACATAGGTTTTTATGGAGTTGAGCTTAGGAACTTTGGCAAAAAATTCCAAAAGCTCCAAAACTAAAGTTTAGGAGCCACTAATATACATGAAGCCTTATTAGTAAAACAAAACCTTACTATTATTACAATAAACAAAAGCAAGCTTCTCCACGCCACTTTTGTCAAGAAAGTACACAAATCATGGGGTCACAGAAATATGTTCTGTTTCTCTTTCTATCTATATGTCCCACTAAAAAAGTCCAAGGCTACTCAGTGTACATTGTGTTTACATTGATAGCTATGTGGAACAAAAATCCACACTGGAGACTGCAGTGAAGGAGTTGTTAAAGATTCTTTTACAAATGTTTATCAAATTTATATTTTGATTTCCTTGATATGGAAAACATAAGTATGTACAAATTAACAGGTTCTGACAACCTGATACATCTAGTGACAGCAGCTTGCTGAAGCATAGCAGCAGGGAAGCCTTGGTCTTGGGAAACAGTATTCCTGTTGAACATAATACATCTGTTAACAGTTGAAGGTGTTAGCTTTGTCAGAGCTGTAAACAGGCAGTCATTCATTTCCAGAGTTGCAAGCTCATCAGTATAATACAGGTTGTGTGGCTCATTAAAGACGGGTAAGGTGATTGCTAAAATTAACATATCTAAAAAGATTAGAAGTCTGAAATTAAAGTGATGAGTTGACAACTATAGTCTTTGCTTAAAGTGGATGTAAACCCTCACATATACCCAGTGAAGTGAACAGCCTCAGATAATGCACAGGGATAAAACAAATCTCCCTACATAAGTTTTAAATATATATCTTCTGTCTTCAGCTGTATACATCCTTTAGAAAATACTCTTCGTGTTAGAGATTTGGCATTTGGCATACAGCCAAGACAGCTAATTGGAGCAAAGGCACACACCCCCACTCCACATTGGCAAAGGAAGAAAGGAATGTCCACAGCTCTGCTCTGAGATGGCAAGCTGGCTGCTAATCTATTTATTGCAACCTCCCCCAACACACTTCAGGCTGCTGTCTCCGAGAACTTGTCAAAAGTTGTCAGGCTGATAACAGAGGAACTGAGCAGGAGACAGCCATGGGACATACTGTTTTAAAAAGAGATAAGGAAACACTACAGATATATGTCCCCAGCTCAAACTTAATAAATCGGGTTTACATCCACTTTAAGATATTAGTTAAATATTAGGTGTTGCAAATTTCTTCAAAAATGAGTAATATTATCTATTACACCTCAATGCTTGTCTAAATGAGTGCTATGGGTCATGGCGCTTTCTTCAAAATAACTTTAAGGCTTCATGTACACACTTATATAACCAAGAAAGGGGAGAGAGAGTATAACCTTGTCCCACTTTATATACAATCTGGTGCTAGGGGCTTTAAATAATATTGCACCCCATAACCATTCACTGAAGTCTAGTGATGTTGCTATAGCCAAAGAAACTGCAGTATACAATAGAAAAGGTCAACCCCTATATTACTAGAGGGGTCAAAAAGTGGCTACTTGCAGCAACAATAAATCAACACCAGGATATGTATCTGTATATGTAAAAAACAATTTATATTTATTAATTTAAAACAGCTTCAACGTGCATCAATTGCATCCATATGTAGAGCAAATTAGCTCATGCATAGGATGTGCATCACCAGGTACAGTCGGGAAACACTGTCCCGGTGAGCACTATGGTCAGTGAATTATCCTCAACCAAAAAGAAAGACACTTAAACCAAAACACATAACAGAACAACAAACAAGTGACACATTAATGACACAAACACCACACAGACAGTCCGGACGCCGGCTCATGCCTTGTACAGTGAGGCTGGATGGCCATACCCTAATGTGGCTATCGTGATGACCCCAAAGGGGTGAGAGACGTGGAGATGCACGTAATGTATTGCATCGGCCTAGGGTATGTCCAGCATCACTGTGAAGGCTCCCCCAGGGCAACCTGATGGCTATGAATAGTGCTAGTGAACAGGGGCTAGTAGAGCATGAGTTGCTAAGTATGGGGTCTAAATGGGGGCCCAAGTATAGCTGGAATTGATGGACTATGTCCTGTCACAAACTCCAGGGGCTCTCCTCATAGGCCCTCACTGATTGTGGCATACAACCACTATAGCTAAGTTCGTCTGTTAGTTCACCAGCTGATTACTACAAGCACATGAGGCAGTCCAATCCCCCCGCTGGAACATCAGAACAGTCCATGCGTATATTCAAACTGCGATGTAGATGTATGTCATAGGCATGATATGCCCTCAGCATAGATATGGGCTGATGCTGCATCCACAGGTGCAGGTAGACGAGTGTCTATAGGTAAGGTAACAACTGGACTTTAGAAAGAAATAGAGTCTACATTACCACCCCTTCGGTCAGCATGCCTGGATCACTTGTTGATATTCAAATCCCCTTCATCACATTTGTGTGGTGGTGTTCTCTTGGCTATTAGCTGTACCTTCGTTGGCAGCGCGGGGTAAGTGAAGTTGCCCCACCGTGGCTCCAATAGGCTGTGAAGTAAGGGGACCGATAGGGGTGCTCGTCCACTCTACTTTAGACGCTCGTCAGTAGCTCCTAAACGGTATCCGTAACGGTATCCGATGGGGGAGTGGTGGGGGAGTAGTAGGCGTGTCCTCCGGCCGGCGTCACATGACCGCTTTAGGAGCTACTGACGAGCGTCTAAAGTAGAGTGGACGAGCACCCCTATCGGTCCCCTTACTTCACAGCCTATTGGAGCCACGGTGGGGCTACTTCACTTACCCCGCGCTGCCAACGAAGGTACAGCTAATAGCCAAGAGAACACCACCACACAAATGTGATGAAGGGGATTTGAATATCAACAAGTGATCCAGGCATGCTGACCGAAGGGGTGGTAATGTAGACTCTATTTCTTTCTAAAGTCCACTTGTTACCTTACCTATAGACACTCGTCTACCTGCACCTGTGGATGCAGCATCAGCCCATATCTATGCTGAGGGCATATCATGCCTATGACATACATCTACATCGCAGTTTGAATATACGCATGGACTGTTCTGATGTTCCAGCGGGGGGATTGGACTGCCTCATGTGCTTGTAGTAATCAGCTGGTGAACTAACAGACGAACTTAGCTATAGTGGTTGTATGCCACAATCACTGAGGGCCTATGAGGAGAGCCCCTGGAGTTTGTGACAGGACATAGCCCATCAATTCCAGCTATACTTGGGCCCCCATTTAGACCCCATACTTAGCAACTCATGCTCTACTAGCCCCTGTTCACTAGCACTATTCATAGCCATCAGGTTGCCCTGGGGGAGCCTTCACAGTGATGCTGGACATACCCTAGGCCGATGCAATACATTACGTGCATCTCCACGTCTCTCACCCCTTTGGGGTCATCACGATAGCCACATTAGGGTATGGCCATCCAGCCTCACTGTACAAGGCATGAGCCGGCGTCCGGACTGTCTGTGTGGTGTTTGTGTCATTAATGTGTCACTTGTTTGTTGTTCTGTTATGTGTTTTGGTTTAAGTGTCTTTCTTTTTGGTTGAGGATAATTCACTGACCATAGTGCTCACCGGGACAGTGTTTCCCGACTGTACCTGGTGATGCACATCCTATGCATGAGCTAATTTGCTCTACATATGGATGCAATTGATGCACGTTGAAGCTGTTTTAAATTAATAAATATAAATTGTTTTTTACATATACAGATACATATCCTGGTGTTGATTTATTGTTGCTGCAAGTAGCCACTTTTTGACCCCTCTAGTAATATAGGGGTTGACCTTTTCTATTGTATACTTCATGTACACACTGCCTACTTTGACCGCCGGCTGCGGGAAAACGCAAAACGTGGCAAATTTCGGAAAAATCACGGTGCAGTGGTTTGCATTTTCCGGCGGTCAAATTGTTCCTATCCTGAATTTATATGCGATCAGGAGAGGGAGGTTAAGGGAGGTTGAAGCTCCCCTAACCGCAACTGCTCCTAAACTCTGGTGAAAGCCTATGTGTACATTGACACATTTTATGGAGTTGAGTTTAAGAGGTTTGGCAAAAAAACACCAAAAGCTCCTAAACGCAAGTTTAGGAGCAGCTAATGTACATAAAGCCTAAAGCCCAAAATCAGTTAAAAGTTTTTTTTAGAGCTAGGCAGAGTAGTTAAGCAGAGTTACGACGTAAAGATTTGAAGCAGGTTTCAAATCTAAAGTCCGTCGGACCAGTCCGGTCGAAAAGTCTGCTCGTGTGTACGCTGCATAAGTTTTGACAAGAAAAACCTTGAAGCTGATCGGTTTCTATGCAGAGCTGCACCAGATTTTGAGGTGGAATGGAATGTATGAATTGGAGTTTGCACAGCATCGATTGGTTCTGTGCTGATCACATGACACATGACATAAAAGGATTTCAGAATAGTGAATTGAAATAAAAAATATAGCAACAAGGAGTTTTAAAGCTATCTAATCTATATTTTAAAGCAACTGTTTGTTATTTTTGTTCAATACCATGTTGTAGGTGGAGTTTAAATTGCTTACACTTTTTTCACACTGTAAAGATATCTGTAGGAGGTTCTGCCAATCACAGGCTGTGTCACGCCCCTCCAGCCTGTGTCTATGGTGTGTATATGCTGGGTAGGGATGAGCCGAACACCCACCGGTTCGGTTTGCACCAGAACCCGCGAACGGACCGAAAATTTGCACGAATGTTAGAACCCCATTGAAGTCTATGGGACTCGAACGTTCAAAATCAAAAGTGCTTATTTTAAAGGCTAATTTGCATGGTATTGTCCTAAAAAAGGGTTTGGGGACCCGGGTCTTGCCCCAGGGAACATGTATCAATGCAAAAAAAAGTTTTAAAAACGGCCGTTTTTTCGGGAGCAGTGATTTTAATGATGCTTAAAGTGAAAAGAAAGTGAAATATTCCTTTAAATATCGTACCTGGGGGGTGTCTATAGTATTCCTGTAAAGTGGCGCGTGTTTCCCGTGCTTAGAACAGTCCCTGCACAAAATGACATTTTTAAAGGAATAAAAGTCATTTAAAACTGCTTACGGCTTTAATGTAATGTCCGGTCCCGATAATATGGATGAAAATCAGTGAGACAAATGGCATGGGTACCCCCCCAGTCCATTACCAGGCCCTTTGGGTCTTGTATGAATATTAAGGGGAACCCCGCACGGAAATTGAAAAAAGGAAAGGCGTGGGGCCCCAGGCCCTCTGAACAGCAGTATACAGGTGGTGCAAACAAGACAGGGACTGTAGGTTTGTTGTTAAGTAGAATCTGTTTGTAATTTTGAACTGGTACATTTTTAACCACTTGACAACTGGGCACTTAAACCCCCCTCGTGACCAGACCAATTTTCAGCTTTCAGCGCTCTCACACTTTGAATGACAATTACTCAGTCATGTAATACTGTACCCAAATGAATTTTGTGTCCTTTTTTTCATACAAATATAGCTTTCTTTTAGTGGTATTTGATCACCTCTGGGTTTTTTATTTTTTGCGCTATAAATGAAAAAAGACCGAAAATTTAGAAAAAAAACGCATTTTTCTTTGTTTCTGTGATAAAATTTTGTAAATTATTAATTTTTCTTCATAAATTTTGCCCACAATTTATACTGCTACATATCTTTGGTAAAAATAACCAAAATTAGTGGATATTATTTGGTCTGTGTGAAAGTTATAGAGTCTACAAGTTGTGGTGCAAATCATAAAAAATTGATCACACCTGATGTACTGGTGGTCTATCTCATTTCTTGTGACCCGAACAAGTCAGGACAGTACAAATACCCCCCAAATGACCCCTTTTTTGAAAGTAGACATTCCAAGGTATTCAGTAAGATGCATGGTGAGGTTTTTGATGTTGTCATTTTTTCCCACAATTCTTTGCAAAATGAAGATTTTTTTTCCCTCCCACAAAATTGTCATTGTAATAGGTTATTTCTCTCACATGGCATGTGTATACCACAAATGACACCCCAAAATACATTCTGCTACTCCTCCTAAGTATGACGATACCACATGTGTGGGAATTTTTCACAGCCTAGCCACATAGAGAGGCCCAACATGCAGGGAGCACCATCAAGTGTTCTAGGTGCATAAATGACACATCTAACTTGTTAACTACCTATTACACTTTTGAAGGCCTTGGAGCACCAGGACAATGGAAACGCCCACAAAATGACCCCATTTTGGAAAGCTAACATCCCAACGTATAATCTATGAGGCATATTCAGTCTTTTGAACGGTTCATTTTTTTTCAGAAGTTTTAGGAAAATGTGGGAAAAAAATGAAACCGCATTTTTTTTACACAAAGTTGTCCATTTATAAGATATTCCCAACACATAGCATGTACATAGCAGAAATGACACCCCAAAATACATTCTGCTACTCCTACTGAGTATGGCGATACCACATGTGTGAGACTTTTACACAGCCTGGCCACATACAGAGGCACAATATTGAAATAGCACCTTCAAGGGTTTTAGGAGCATAAATTACACATCTCATTTCTCAACCACCTATCACACTTTTGAAGGCCCTGGAGCACCAGGACAATGAAAACGCCCACAAAATGAGCCCATTTTGGAAAGCTAACACCCCACCGTATAGTTTATAAAGGCATTATGAGTCTTTTGAACGGTTCATTTTTTTCCAGAAGTTTTTGGAAAATGTGGAAAAAATGAAAACGCTTTTTTTTTTTTTACACAAAGTTGTCCATTTATAAGATATTTCCAACACGTAGCATGTACATAGCAAAAAATGACACCCCAAAATACATTCTGCTACTCCTCCTGAGTATATCGATACCACATGTGTGAGACTTTTACGCAGTTTGGCCACATACAGAGGCACAACATTGAAATAGCACCTTCAGGCATTCTAGGAGCATAAATTACACATCTCATTTCTCAACCACCTATTACACTTTTGAAGGCCCTGGAGCACCAGGACAATGGAAACGCCCACAAAATGACCCCATTTTGGAAAGAAAACATCCCAACGTATAATCTACGAGGCATAGTGAGTCTTTTGAACAGTTTGTTTTTTTCCAGAAGTTTTTGGAAAATGTGGAAAAAAATGAAAACGCATTTTATTTACACAAAGTTGTCCATTTATAAGATATTTCCAACACATAGCATGTACATAGCAAAAATGACACCCCAAAATACATTCTGCTACTCCTCCTTAGTAAAGGGATGCCACATGTGTGAGACTTTTACACAGCCTGGCCACATACAAGGAACACCGTCAGGTGTTCTAGGGACACATAGCATGCACATACCAAGAATTACACCCCAAAATACATTCTGCTGAGCAAAGGGTAAAAAAAAAGATTACCTGTGGTTTTAGTAGCACAGTTGTCCACAGGAGGATAGCACTGGTCCAGGCAGCAGGCAGGGACTTGGTCAGCAAAAGCTAACGCAATTGTCCAGCCAACAGGCAGGAACACTGTCCATAGTCAGTACAGGCAGCAGGCAGGGATGCTGTCCATATACAGTCCAGGGTCAGTGCAGGCAGAGATTGTCAGCAGTGCCAAAATATTGATCCTGGTAGTAGGCAGGAACATGGTCCATCCATGTGGTGTGGTCAGTTCATGCGACAGGCAGAGGCATGATGGCATAGGTCCTACAGGCAGCAGGCAGAAGTAGGGCCTCGCTCAGGACAGAATGGGGACGGGGTAGAGGCTTCTCCCAACCAAATCTCTTTGAAGCCTCCGAGTCTCCAGACCCTAATCTAGGAATGAGAAAACAAAAATAAATGTTTTCTTCATCCAGAAAAACAATTCTGGAGCCCCTCACATATGTGAGACCCCTGTGTTATGAATCCCACTAGTCCAGTGGCAGGGTACAAGATCAGTCCAAGAGGCAGGCAAAAAGGATGGTCAAACAGTCTAGGGTCAGTTCCAGATCAGGCAGAGGTATGTACAGAATCGGTAGGCAGAAGTGTGGTTGAATAACAAGCCAGGGTCAGTTCCAGATCAGGCAGAGGTATGAACAGAATCGGTAGGCAGAAACGTGGTTGAATAACAAGCCAGGGTCAGTTCCAGATCAGGCAGAGATATAAACAGAATCGGTAGGCAAAAGTGTGGTCGAATAACAAGCCAGGGTCAGTTACAGAGCAAGTAGAGGCATAAGGGGTGTGAAGGTAAATGGCAGGAAGTGAGGGTTATGTTTACCATACTTCACTAATAATTTAGTGAAGCATGGTAACAGCGGAAAAAGTCAACTATGCAGAGGCCTGGTTGGGAAGGACATTGGGGACAATAAAAAGTGGTGTCTCTTCTTACTCCTCCTTTGGTGCACACCCGGCATTTTTTCTGCCGTTTTTGGCCTGTTGGTCTGGGGGGGATTTTTTCGGGAAAGTGGCGTTCGGAGAGTCTGCTAATTACATCGGATCGAATGGTTTCTGGTGGGCCATTCGGGAATACAAGGGCAGTGGTGATTTCCTCCTGGTAGCCAAGGAAGGATTTGGGGCTTGCAGTGGATTTGTGATAAATAACGTAGCTGTTGTATATGGCCAAATTAAATAAATAGAGACTTTTTTATACCACTGGTATGTTCGTCTCATGGTAAGGTAGGGTTTGAGCATCTGGTCATTGAAGTCGACACACCCCATAAACATGTTGTATTCGTGGATACATGTTGGCTTTTGGATTCGGCCATTCCTCCTGGTTATCTCCACAACGGTATTATTGTGGATTGTTGAAAGCACGTAGACGTCCCTTCTGTCCCTCCACTTCACAGCCAGAATTTCCTCATTCCGTAAGCTCGCCATCTCCCCTCTTCTTAGCTTCTTGTTGACGAGGCTTTGAGGACAGCCCTTCCGGTTCTTCCTTACGGTGCCACATGCTGGAGTCTTCTTTCTGTGAAGATTGCGGAACAGGGGCAGACTAGTGTAAAAATTGTCCACATACAAATGGTACCCTTTCTCTAGGAGTGGGTTTATGAGTTCCCAAATGACTTTCCCACTCGATCCAATGTATTCTGGGCAATTAGGGGGATGTAGCTGGGTGTCCTTCCCTTCGTATACCATGAAGGCATAGGTATACCCTGTAGCTCGGTCGCACAATTTATACATTTTCACCCCATAGCGGGCCCTTTTGGTGGGAATAAATTGTTTTATGCCCAACCTGCCAGTAAATTTGACAAGGGACTCATCCACACATATGTGTTGGTCTGGGGTAAAAACTGGGGGAAGATATCAGAAAAATATTTTAGTAGTGAGCGAATTTTATAAAGCTTGTCAAAATTTGGGTCATTTTGGGGAGGGCACTGGGTATTGTCATTGTAGTGTAGGAATCTCATAATCATGAGATATCTGGTCCTGGGCATTACAGAGGAAAAGATGGGCATGTGGTGGATGGGGAGGGTAGACCAATAGGAACGTAATACATTTTTTTTGGTTAGTCCCATACAGAATGTGAGGCCCAAAAATTTTTTAAACTCCTCCACTGTTAAGGCTCTCCACTCATAGGGACAGGCATAATAGGACGTTGGGTTACTTGCTATAAATTGTTGGGCATATAGGTTGCACTGGGCCACAATCAATGCAAGCATGTCCTCAGTAAAAATAAGGTTGAAAAAATCTATTGGTGAAAAATTTTCTGTGTCCACCTGGACTCCTGGCTGGGCAGTGAAAGGGGGAATGATAGCTTCTCCTGAATTAGGAGGAAGCCATAAAGGGTTCTCCAGGGAGTAGGGAAGGCTGGCATGGGACCTAACCCTTTGGGACTGAGGTGACACCCCACTGGTACGTGGCCTTTGCCGAGGTACTGCGGTGCTGGTGGATGGCATTGCGGTGCTGGTGGATGGCACTGCCTCCTCACCAGTATGCCTTCGTCTGGCGGGCCGACTCTCATCCTCCTCCTCCGAGGCTGTCAGTGTACCACTGCTTAGGACAGGCTCGTAGTCCACGTCAGACTCAGAATCTGAATAGGAATCCGAAGCTCCCTGTTGCTCCCGTCGGCCGCAAGAATATTGTATGCCTCCTCAGCTGAAAACATTTTTTGTGACATTCTTAGTGATGACAAATGGCACTGACATGTGGCACTGATGACACGTGACACTGGCAGATTGCACTGGTGATAGATGGCACTGATACGTGGCACTGATGACACGTGACACTGATGTGGTAGGTGACACTGACAGGTGACACTGGTGACACTGATGACACTGATGTGGCAGGTGACAGACAGGTGGCACTGATGTGGCAGGTGACACTGACAGGTGGCACTGATGACAGATGGCACTGACGACAGATGGCACTGACAGATGGCACTGATACGTGGCACTGATGTGGCAGGTGACACTGACAGGTGGCACTGATGTGGCAGGTGATGCTGACAGGTGGCACTGATGTGGCAGGTGACACTGACAGGTGGCACTGATGTGGCAGGTGACACTGACAGATGGCACTGACGCCAGATGGCACTGACAGATGGCACTGATAACAGATGGCACTGTGACACCAAGAGTAATGAGCACTGTGGCACTGTATGGGTACTGTTGGGCTCTGATGTGTGTTTCAACTAAAGGTTGGCACTCACGATTTATCACAGATCCTCTCTCTCTCCTCACATGCTGTCTCTGTGTGAGGAGAGAAAGCCGACAATGAGAGATGATCTCATATGTTTACATTTGAGATCATCTCTCATTGGAAGCTCCGATCGCGCTGTAAACGGCCATTGTGATTAGCCGTTTATGGCGATCTGTGACTGGCTGTGTCCAAGGGACACGGCCAGCGCAGAATTTCCCCGATGCACGCTCGCGGGATCGCGCATTGTGGAAGTAAACAGGAGGACGTCCACGGACGGCCTCCTGGCAATTGGAGTCTGCGCTGTATCCGTCTTTCGGCTATAGCGCGGACGCCTAGTGGTTAAAGTGTAGCTCCAGCCAAAAAAAATCTATTTTTAAGCTTTTTGGAAATACATAGGGAAGGGTTATCACCCCTGCGACATTTGTTTTGCTGTCTGTGCACCTCTTCAGAAGATTTTACCTTACTTTCTGTCCCAATGACAAATGTTTTTTGACAATTTGGGGTTTTTAGTGAAACAAGGATTGGTGATAAAGCATCAGTGGAAAGGAGACACATTTTTCCCATATTAACTTTTACAGGAGAGAATTTCCCTTCCTAGGGGTAGATTTCATCTCACTTCCTGTTGTCTCCTTCCGTTTGCAAGTAGGAGTCGTTTGTAAGTTGGATGTTTGAAAGTAGGGGCCTGCCCTATACACTCTGCAGAAATTGGGGCCTTAGGTGTTGGTGTTGCCACAACACTGTAAGTCCTCACAGTTACTCTTGGTGGGCAAAGAAACGGACCCTGCTGTGAGATATTAGATCTAGAATATTAATTACATGTCCCTGTTGAACAGGGGCAGAAAAATTAGGCCTTAGGCACTGGTGCCACAACACTGCAACCCCTCACAGATACTCTAGTTGGAGCGCAGGAACAAGCCCTGCTGCAAAGTATTGCATCAAAAATTGTAATTACACGCCCCTGTTAAACAGGGGCTGAAAAATTGGGCCTTAGCCACTGGTGGTGGCGTCCAGAACCAAAAATATTCTTACATGCTATCAGCATGATCATTGAGGAGGAAGAATATAGTCACTCAGCATAACAGGATAGTCACTCAGCATCAGCATAGGCAGTCTTGAAGGGATCTGACATTTCAGAAAAAAATATTTGGTTACATCAGCATCAGGTGCTTGGTAGCTGGTGGTGATCCAAGACTGATTCATTTTTATGAAGGTCAATCGATCAAGTCGGTGGACAGGCGCACCCTGTGATCGGTTACAAAACCTCCAGCAGCACTGAATGTGCGTTCCGAAAGAACGCTGGATGGACAGGCAAGTAGCTCAATTGCATACTGTGCAAGCTCTGGCCAGTGATCCATCCTGAAGACCCAGTAACCCAGAGAATTTTCGGTGGCAAAGGTGTCCAAGTCAGATCTTGCCCCTAGGTATTCCTGCACCATGTAAAACAGACGCTGGCGATGGTTGCTGGAACCGATCATACCTTGGGGCTGCGGACTAAAAAATTGTCTGAACGCATCGGTCAGATGGCCACCTTCTCCACCGCTCCTTCTTTGACTGACCGAAGCCTCAGCAACACGTTGTCCAGGAACAGGAGTTTGTAACCTCCCAGTCTCTGGGAACGCGTTGCACAGACCTTTCTGCAAGGCCTCCCGAAGATGTTTCATCCTCTGCTCTCTCTGCGACGGCAAGATAAGGTCCGCAGCCTTACCCTTGTAACGTGGATCAAGGAGGGTTGCCAGCCAGTATTGATCCCTCTCCTTGATACCATGATTACAAGGATCCTTCCACAGGCTTTGCAGGATCAGGGAGGCCATGCAGCGTAGGTTTGCTGAAGCATTCGGTCCGGAGTCCTCTGGGTCACTAAGGATGACATGAACCGCAGCCACCTGCTCCCAGCCATGCACAAGTCCATGGGTTTCTTGGGACTGTAAATGATCCCTTAAAGACTGCTGCTGATGCTGAGTGCCAGGCTCCATCTCCATGCTGACACAATCCTCCTCTTCCTCCTCGTTCTCTTCCTGTGTGATCAGCGGGCATGCAGGAACACTGTCTGGATAAAGGGGCCTTGAGAGCTAAAGAAGTCCTCCTCTTCCTGCCTATGTTCTGCCTCAAGTGCCCTGTCCATTATTCCATGCAGCGTGTGCTCCAACAGGTGGACAAGGGGGGCAGTGTCACTGATGCATGCACTGTCACTGCTCACCATCCTCGTGGCCTCCTCAAATGGTGACAGGACAGTGCATGCATCCCTGATCATGGCCCACTGGCGTGGGGAAAAAAAAACAAGCTCCCTTAACCCTGTCCTGATGCCATAGTCACACAGGTACTCATTGATGGCCCTCTGCTGCGTGTGCAGCTGCTGCAGCATGGCCAAGGTTGAGTTCCA